>CM041778.1:306994535-307252727 GCA_023374045.1 Limonium bicolor
AGTTTCCTCTTGGCACCAAAATGGAGCTTTGAAGGATTTGAAAAGATGGAAAGATAGGTCTTGGCCTAACTAAGAGAAATATGTGTTTAGTTTTTGATTTGGAGCTAAAATGAGTAAGTTGTTGCCAAAGCAAGGTGGTGGTGCCATGGGTGCTGCTCCTACGTGAATGAAGGGAGGAAGAAGATGGTGAAACCGTGGGAAGAAGAGAAATGAAGAGAGAGAAGAAGAAAAGGGTAGCTTATAAGAGATATTTTGCTTTTTAAAGTAAATAGTAACTTCTTACTTTATCCTCTTCTTTATAACATTATTTGACTACTCATGGTGACTCATCCTCCCTTAGAAAACCGGCCCCCTATTAATTAAGGCAAGTCATGGTCTTGTTTGACCAACTAATTAGACTTAAGTGATTAAAGACTAAACTAGTCACTATTTGGCACTATTCACTAATCAGTGCACATATTTCTGAAATTTTTGATTTCCCATTGATTTAGGCTTCCTAATGTGATACTAATTAGTACACATGTTGATTAAAGAGTAATGATGGACGTTTAGCCACTCAAAACTCAATTCTAAGACAATTTCTCAAAAATGTGCTTTAAGACTTCTTAAAGCACATTTGTGTTTTAACTTGTTTTCAAGCTTGGTTTTCTTTGATAATTGATTTAAAATGTCCATTAGCATATTACTAAAGTCTTATAATGGTATTTGGGTGCTAATCAAAGTCACTCCAAGCTTAGAGCACGTTTTTGCCCTGATTGCCCTTAAGGCACTTTCTTGTGTTTTCCTTGGTTTAAATTGTCTACCAATCTTTCTAAGGCATATTCTAGCCTTACTACATCATAATTTGATGTTTACTTAGCATACTTAGGTTTGGGGTATTTCAGTTTGGGTCATCAGTGGTTGAACGGGATAACGTGACAGAAACGCAAGGGTTGAAACCAACACCCAGTTTAAGCATAAGTCGTCAGGAGGAAGTCTGACATCCTTGAAGGAGCATCCCATGAAAGGAACAACGACCTTGTCATGGAGCCCAATACAACCTATTAACCGTGCAATATGTACGAAGAAGTAAATGTGTGTGAACAGCCTACAATGAGTAGAGCTCGAGACAATAAGGCTTATAAGCCACAAGTGGAATGTGTTAAGAAAATGTTATTGACCACAGAGATTTATGTTATATAAGTAAGTAAGTGGATAACGAACCACTGCTTCAAGAGTGGAGATACCTCGTGATATGTGAGACCGCAACAGCGGTAGTTATGTGAACCAGGTTTGAGAGATATGTTAGGAACGGACTATAAGGTTGTTACCTAAGAGTAATTGAATGAGTATTATACGCATAGAAGCGTTTATACCAGTGGTGGAGACCACAAAGGCAAGAAGTCAAATAGCAACCACCATAGGTGTGGGATGCTAAATGTGTAATGAACTACGCTCAAGGAGCACAAAGACTCGAATAATAGCGTATTTAGCAACCAGCCGAATAGATGGCAAAACACAGTGTAGTGGCAGAAGCTAATATAATAGCGGATGTAGTATAAGTTAATGTTATACAACGAGTAACCGCACGGTGCGTAGTAAACGACCGTTGTCTAAGTATTCTTAAATAATAATGTGACAATAAGACCAGTTATGAGTGAAACTCAATGGACATACAAGTAAGTGGTGAAACGCAAACTGGGCAATAAGCCAGTAGTTGATACTATGTGATAAGGGACTCAGTGACAATTTCCATTGCTATCACATAAGAGATTTGCTGTCAAGAGTTTACGCCTCTGCACTCTGTATGACTGAATGTTTTGGTATTGCTCTTGTGCAGTAATGATCGAGTGGGATAGCTAGGAAGTTTGGGAAATGTTAAATGTGATAGAAGAACAAGGCTTACGGTGTGATAAAACCGATGCAGAAGACAAGCACGGTCGTACCAATCAAAAGGTACTTAGTGGCATAAGTGACTACAGTAACACAATTATTAAATATCGGTATGGAATATACCTCAAGTGTTGGGAATAACCGACAGAGTACTACACAACTGGTAGTAGCTCAAACTTAACCGACAGTAAGTCGGAAGAAATCAAGTAAGTCATTGTGGAATACAGTAAATTATCATGGAAGTGGATAGTAAGTTTTGTAACTCACCGAATACGCGAACGGTAAGAAATACCACCGTCGGTTGAGAAACCGTTATTGCCAAGATAAAGGTGATAATCGGGGATGTACAATACAGTAAGAATAATGTATGGGGCAAACTAAGCTCTAAATTATCAGGAGTCGCGCAGCAGAAACTAGTGAGCCAGCGATTCAAGTGTCGGATGTGCGTTGTCAATATGAATGAATGGCTAATATTAACGCCTAAAAGTTTCACAGGCCAGAATCAAAACTGGTTATGAATTACATAAACTCTAAGGAGAATTCTTGGTTAGGGACTAAACCGCCAATATGGCTAAGACCCTCAAACCAGAACACAGTGTATAATAAACCGTGTGGAGTTAAAACACTTCACGACGGTAAGACGTTATAAACCAGTGATTAAGTGATTGATTATGTGGGCGTAATCCCTTTTAAGGGGGGTAGACCGCAAAGCCACTTAGTGTGTTTTACCGTACAAGTGTACGTGAACTATGGTGTGCATTGCACAAAATGAGCTGTTTGATGATTGGTGTGTGTGTGTTACATAAACATACACATTCATTCATGGTTAATTGTGGTAATTACGCACAGAAGATGCGAATACCATTCTGATAAGTGTGTTATTTTGTTAAGAGATGTGTGAAAGTATAAGTATAAGGGGGTAAAGAAACTCCCGGGGAACTAAAACCCGACTATATATGATCATATAATACTAAATGTAAGACCGTGTATCGTATTTTGATAAAAGTATATAGATACAGTGTTGTGATTTATGAAGAGGTATGAAACCGACATAGAACCTAGTGAGAATAAGATTCCCTAGGTGACTGGATTAAGTTGAATTTGGATGATGATTGATAGACGGAATTCTATCCCTTGGAGATGTAATGATTACGACTAGATGGATTAAAGATAGAAAATGGTATATGCTTGAATTAGTTGTTGGTTGAAATTGAAGTGGGAGGTGAAACTTGATTATCATGAGATCAAGGGAAGCCGAACACAAATTGGTGTGGAGAGATAGTTCAACACTGATGCTGATCACATCAGGGTTGGATGATTCTTGAAACCCCTGTAAGTGGTCACAAATAACCACATCAAGAATAGGATGCAGTTAACAAAATTGGACTTGGAGTTGTATTGTGTTTTCAAAAGAATTTTAAATTGGTGGTTTCAGGTTTTCAATTGGTATTTTCTAGACTTCAATAAATATTTAAGATTTTCAAGTGGTATTTTCAAAGGAAGGACTACTTTTATGTGACCTTATAAAGGATTTTCGATTAAGATCTTTCCAATTAAGGATTTCATTATACTTAACCTCATAGAGGGTATTTTCGTATTACTTGCTCACAAGCTGAGGACGTACGAGCCTTGTCTTCGGACCGGTGACATGAGAAGTATATTTTAAAGATGTATGCAATTGTTTTGATCTCCCAAGGAACGGGGACCAGAGTGTCCATCGCGACCGGTTCTGCGGGATCACAGTGTATATGTACTCAACATGGGTCTCGAACCCATGAAGAGATGGAAAAGGAAATTCTGGTTGATATGCATGCTAAGACATGTTGTGTGGTATGTGTAATAATTATTATTTTGGACCTTGAGTCCTAATGTGGTTAAGTTCCGAAAGTGTTATGTTATCAAGACCTATGTGTCTAAAGGATGTTATGTTATCAAGACTACGAGTCTAAATGTTGTGATGTTACCCAGACCTAAGAGTCTAAGGGTTGTTATGTATGTACAATGTTGTTAAGGTACCCGGACCATTAAGTCCGAGGATACTATGTAAGTATGTTATGTCATGTTATGTATGTGTGGATGTGTTACCCGGACCGTTATGTCCGAGGTTGTGATGTAAAGTATGTTTGTTATGGAAGTTTATGTTGCAAGTAATCCCTGTGTTCTAATTCAAATGACGCTAGGGGAGTGTGAACTTCGAGGACGAAGTTCTTTTAAGGGGGGTAGATTGAAATACCCCAAACCTTAATGCGTTAATTAATTGTGTAATTATAATTTTCTAAGGCTAAATTAAGTCCTTAGGATCATTGGTGAAGAAATGAAAACCAAAAAGAGAAAGAAATGCGTAAAGGTCACAAAACGTGAAAATACGTATTTAATTATTTTGGGAGGTACATAACCTTCATTAGGGTTATAAAAATATTTTATACCTTAATTACACACTAAGAACATGTGGGAAAAATTCCGGAAGAAAACGGAAGAAAAACGGATCCCAAACAATGCGTTTAAACGCTACCGGAGTCTAAGAGAGCGTTTTTCGAGAAAACCGGAAAGACGTGACTTTAAACAGTTAAGTAACCTCGTAAAAATAATAATTGATTATGTAACAATAATTAAACGATAATGGGAGTTTAATAGCCATTAAAATTAAAGGAATGAGGAATTCCGGAAAACGGTCCCAGTTAGTGAATAGTGCTAAACCGGGCAAATAATACTAGCGTTTTCTGTTAGGAGACGAAAAACGCTCCAGCGTGTTTATATCAGTGGGCCGGTTTTATTAATGTAAACAGCCCACCCACACAAGACTAGTTAGCTAATTAATTAAGTCAAGAGAGAGCCAAAATAACAAAGGGCACAAATACCCCTCACCCATCTCTCTCCTCCTTTATTTTCCTTTTTCCCCTCTCTCTCTTCTTCTCTTTCCCCTCCTTCTTTCCAGCCGGTTCCACCTTCTTCCCCAAGGTCACCGATTTTCTCCCCTTCTCCCATGGCTACTCCAACTTCAATGCCATGCCCAAGCTCCATTTGAGCTCCAAATCAAAAACAAATCACATATTCTTCTTCCTCTCATCTTCCTCCATCATCCTCTCTTTTCAAAATTCTAAAAGGATGAAGTTGACCTCCATGGGTTTTCCCCATTTGAAGAGAAAATGACACCAAAGAGAAGCTTGGAGTCTCCTCTTCCTTCTAAGGTAAAGATTCCCAAGAAAAAGTCATTTTTCCTTCATCTCTTGGTGTAATCGATTTTCCACCATTTTTGATACCTTGTTTTCTCTTGTTCTTGAGCTCCAAATTGATCCTTCAATGGTGGAGAAGTTCCCTTCTTGATTCAAGGGTGAGAATCCCTCTTAAAAGCTCCACAAAGGTAAACCCTAACCTTGTGTTCTAGCCCTTTTTGTGAATTGAGATATTCCAAGAGTTTAGATAATTAATTAAGCATGTTTTTGTGTTCTTGGGTGTTGGGATGGAGATTGGAAACTCCATACCCTCTTAACCGATTTTTGGAGAAGATTTGGAGCAAGAGGAGAATTTAAGAGGCTTGTGAAATTAAGGTAAGAGAACTACCTTAAACTTTGTTAAATTTGTGTAAGTGTTTGGGAAGGGTAAACAAATTAATGAACCCAAATTGTGGATTAAAAATCTATGTTGTAATGTGTTTAGTTGGTGTTGGAGAGGCTTGTGAATTAATGTTGAATTGAGGGCCTTAAGAGCCAAATGTTTTGAGGTTGAGTTATATTGTGGTTCATGGAGATTATGGTGATTATGTTGTTGTTAATGAATTTGAGGATTTGTAATGTGTTGCTAGGACCCTTGAAAGGGTGTGGTTAGATTAGGGATGAAAATAATGAAAATTGATGAGGATGGATGTAAAGTTTATGGGGAGGTTATGGCAAAATTTTAATGGAAAATGAGTGTTTGATGATGGTTTAATGGATGAGAAATTTAGGTGTTAATTGGGATGTTTAATGTTAAGTGGAGAGGAGTGTTGGCCTTGTAATGGAAGATGCATAATGGTGCTTGATAACTTGGGATTTCAAGGATAAGAATGGGTATTTGTAGCTTGTGAAACAAGGAGGGAGTATGGATTTAGGAAGGCACTTATAGGTGAAGATTTGCCTCTGTTAGCTGTGTTTTGGGTACGTCCGCGAACTTCCGTCCGGACTTGGAAGTTCGGACATGCCCCGTCGTTTTATAAAATTTTCAGAGTTTCAGTTGTGTCCGAACTTCCGTCCGAACTTGGAAGTTCGGACACTCGAAAAATTTTCCCAGGCTATTTAGTCTCGACTTGTGTCCGACCTTCGATGTCCGGACACAAGTTCGGATGCCTGTAAGTTTTCTTCAGTTTTGGCCTCGACTTGTGTCCGAACTTGAAGCTCGGACACAAGTTCGGACAGGTAGAATTTTTCTTTGGTTTTTTGCCTCGACTTGTGTCCGAACTTCGAAGCTGCAGACGTGTTATTTGTGAGTGGTTAGAACAGGTGTAATTAACATAAAAGAAAGAAATTAAAACCCAAAAATAAACGTCGGGCTGCAAATAAATCCCGGTCGCAGTAGTATAGTGAAAATGTAAGCAACCGGATGTCGAACCGTGGGACTAATATATATATAATAGTACCTAAGCGTGTCACAAGAGGGGGTGGATTAATTGACTTGTAAATAAAAAGGAAGAATAAAATAAACTAAGCTGACAGATAAATAAAATGGAACTCTGGGTCAGGTTAATATAATCTGCATAATTAAGCTATCTCTACTGGTTTTAATTTGGCAAGGTTCCTGTAAATCTTAAGGACTAAGTCATAGCCTCATAAGAACTCGTTCACCTGTAATGCAAGGTTCTAATCAAGGTTCAAGCAAAAGCCTGCGAACGGCAGAGGAGTATTTGAGGAATTACATTTGCAACTGAATACTAACTCATTTAATCATAATAAAGCTTCCTCTAGTTTTACGCTTTAATTAACCTGTCTATTTATCTCCTGGTCTGATCAAAAATAGACTTAGTAGAGCAATTTAATAAATTCGCGAGATTTATTAGAAAGGCGAGATGACCTTTAAAACGTAACAAACTGTATATAAATAAACCAGTAGAAATATTGCATAATTAATACAGATACATAATAACTATTCCCAGAGTAAACGTAAACTAGCCTAACATATTAAATAGATAGATAGAGACGAGAGTAATAGAAATCATCCGCAATCACTCCGTCTCACTCTGCTATTTTGTGTACGTAGGGCTAGAGGTGAATTTGGTGGACTGTAAAATAAATAAAATGGAGAAGGCGGGAGAAGAGAAATGAGATGGTGGTGAAGTGGTCGTGGATCGATTGGTGAATTCGTGTGTATCTGAAAGGAGAAGTCTCGTGGGTTTTTATAGAGAAAGGAAGAAGAGGAAGCAGAGAGATAGACAGACGCGTGAGCAATTGATTGAGGCGGTGGAAGAGTTGCACTGATTGCTCATTTATTGCAGGGGACAGACAGAGGCGTGAATTAAGGTAGGCGCAGACAATGGACGAGTTGCAGACAGTCGGCGCGAGTTGCAGACGAAGACGGAAGACGGGCGAAGAAGATACTGGTCGCGAGGCACAACCGCCTCCTTTGGAGGCGGTCTCCTCCTCTCCTGTCCGCCAGTAAACCCGGTTCCATGTGTCTCGTCCGCCTAATAAGGAGGCGGTCTCCTCTGTCTTGACCGCCTCGCGGTCTTATGTGTGTTGTCTGCCTCTTTGTAGGCGGTACTCTCTGCTCCCGTCCGCCTCGCGGTTGCTTCTCCCTTGTCCGCCAGATAGCAGGCGGTTGCCTGTTTGTTGTCCGCCTCCAAGACCACCAGGCGGTCTTGCTTGCGGTTGCACCAGTCAGTCCACGCGTGACTCTCGCGTGCCTCTTGTTTGACCGGCTCTACATTCTTCGTTTGGGCTCCGTTTTCTGAGCCGTTTGCGTCTATGTGTTCGTCTCTTTATCTACTTTAGTCCCAGCTTGGTTTTCCTCATGTTAAACCAATAATTTTGTGAGATAAACAATAAAACATAAACTAGAGGAAAACTAACCGAAGTGGAGAAATGAGCAAGAAAAGTGTTAATATTATATATAAAATACACCTAATAAACATGCTCATTTGGACACTTATCACACCCCCACACTTATCTTTTTGCTTGTCCTCAAGCAAAATCACGTACCCAAGTAGGGAATGCTCAATACTAACAAATATTATTATGAAGGGTAGGATAAACATGATCTTTTAACTTATTGAGGAGTGTGAAAAATTAACTGCTGGTGGCATAGGTGTGCTCAGGGTAAAAATAAAATATAGAGTTTCGGGGTATGATCTAAGGTACTTCAACGTTTCTTTTAGGTGACTTTGAGAACTTTTACCATGGCCAACTTCTCTCAAGAACGAGCATTGAGGAGAAAACAAAAGGAAAAATAGATTTATGCATTTGTTTCACTTTTGCATAAGAGATGAGAAATGTAGGCATCACGCCTTTGTTTTTAAGAACACTCAACTCTCATTGTTGGTTACTAATGGTGTCTCGCAAGTCCCTTATTATTTTTTTCTATTTTTCCTTCTTTTTTTTTTAACAGAGAAGCACCCCTTAGCAATCCCTAAGAGAGAAGACAGAAAGAAACCCTGAGCAATAAAATCCAACCATTTGCAGATTATTTGGTCACACCGCATATAAAATGCTCCTCAAAAGTAATCAAAATTTTAAAATTTGTACCATTTATCCTACAATTCATAATAGTATTTATTCTTAAAGAGAACAACCCAAATATAAAGGGTCCACAATATTTGAATTGGACAAACGCATGATAAGGAGAGAGATTAAACATTTAAGCACAAAATGCTACCGAAAAGGGCACACTCCCCCACACTTAAATTGAGCAATGTCCTCATTGTTCACCAGAAAAACAAGGGAAGGTTTCAGAAGACCTTTTCGGTAAGTAGATAAATAGAGATAACACACAGATCACAAATAAACATTTAAGCACATAAACGCTCCTCTGCAATTTTTATTTAAATAAAAATATAATTAAAGAAACTGGTACTCCCCTGATTTTATTTTTGCTAGTTGTTAAAGGAGTTCCCCCACACTTGAGCTTCAGCCTCAAGTAGCGTAGCTTGGTTGCGGTGTCCACATGGAGGTGCACCTGCATAAGACACTAGAAGCAACCATACTAAAAACGGGGTTAAAAGTTAGCAAAAATAAATTTAAAGAGAACCTAAAAATTAAAAAGAGCATAAAAGCAAAATAAAATAAAAGTACACCCGGGTTGCCTCCCGGGAAGCTGCCCTTATTTAACGTCTTTGGCTAGACGCCTGCTTCGTTATCCTGGATCAAAACAAAACGTTACCTCGGCATATAAAATAAGAAAATTAATACTCCACAAAATCAGGTGTTTGAGGAGGTATTGCCGGGAACGTAGTTCTAACAGAAGACCCGGCGGTGCAGATTTTTCTTCCTCAAATTGGAGGATGTAAACATCATCCTCTTGTAGGTGAGGCTCGTAGAAAGAACGCTGTTTGATATCATCTTCAAAGAAAGTTAATTCTTCGAAGGTGATAGTGGCGTTTTGTTTGGATATATTGGCGGGAGGTGATGGCAATTCCTTCTCTTCATTTTCGAGGAAATAAATATCCTCTTTTTCTGGGTATATTATAGAGAAGGATGGAAAATAGCAGTAATTGAGTTTAGAGGAAGGGGTTTTTTATGAGTGGCTCGTCTGTAGTGGGGTGTTCTACCTCTTGAACTGTTTCGCTCATTGATTGCTCTAGTAGTTGAGCGATTCTCTCCAGGTAGTCTGGTTGATCTTCTAACCAGAGTTGCTCTGGACTATGAGACAATCCTCAAAATCATGAGCTCCCCCACATTCGGAGCAGTATAAATCCTGCCAATATTCAAATGCCTCTTCCATTGCCGTGTTAAATTTTTTTTTGTGTTTTTTTGTGTATAAAACAAAACTACAGAAAAAGATTAGAAAATAAAATGATTAGAAACAAACATAATAATTATAAACAAAATATAAAAGATATAAATATAAACAACAAACAAAATAATATAGACAAAATATTCTAATAACAAGTGAATAATCCGGGGCTTAGGGACTAGAATAAACTAGTCCCCGGCAACGGCGCCATTTTGCAGACGTGTTATTTGTGAGTGGTTAGAACAGGTGTAATTAACATAAAAGAAAGAAATTAAAACCCAAAAATAAACGTCGGGCTGCAAATAAATCCCGGTCGCAGTAGTATAGTGAAAATGTAAGCAACCGGATGTCGAACCGTGGGACTAATATATATATAAGTACCTAAGCGTGTCACAAGAGGGGGGTGGATTAATTGACTTGTAAATAAAAAGAAGAATAAAATAAACTAAGCTGACAGATAAATAAAATGGAACTCTGGGTCAGGTTAATATAATCTGCATAATTAAGCTATCTCTACTGGTTTAATAATTTGGCAAGGTTCCTGTAAATATCTTAAGGACTAAGTCATAGCCTCATAAGAACTCGTTCACCTGTAATGCAAGGTTCTAATCAAGGTTCAAGCAAAAGCCTGCGAACGGCAGAGGAGTATTTGAGGAATTACATTTGCAACTGAATACTAACTCATTTAATCATAATAAAGCTTCCTCCAGTTTTACGCTTTAATTAACCTGTCTATTTATCACCTGGTCTGATCAAAAATAGACTTAGTAGAGCAATTTAATAAATTCGCGAGATTTATTAGAAAGGCGAGATGACCTTTAAAACGTAACAAACTGTATATAAATAAACCAATAGAAATATTGCATAATTAATACAGATACATAATAACTATTCCCAGAGTAAACGTAAACTAGCCTAACATATTAAATAGATAGATAGAGACGAGAGTAATAGAAATCATCCGCAATCACTCCGTCTCACTCTGCTATTTTGTGTACGTAGGGCTAGAGGTGAATTTGGTGGACTGTAAAATAAATAAAATGGAGAAGGCGGGAGAAGAGAAATGAGATGGTGGTGAAGTGGTCGTGGATCGATTGGTGAATTCGTGTGTATCTGAAAGGAGAAGTCTCGTGGGTTTTTTATAGAGAAAGGAAAGAGGAAGCAGAGAAGATAGACAGACGCGTGAGCAATTGATTGAGGCGGTGGAAGAGTTGCACTGATTGCTCATTTATTGCAGGGGACAGACAGAGGCGTGAATTAAGGTAGGCGCAGACAATGGACGAGTTGCAGACAGTCGGCGCGAGTTGCAGACGAAGACGGAAGACGGCGAAGAAGATACTGGTCGCGAGGCACAACCGCCTCCTTTGGAGGCGGTCTCCTCCTCTCCTGTCCGCCAGTAAACCAGCGGTTCCATGTGTCTCGTCCGCCTAATAAGGAGGCGGTCTCCTCTGTCTTGACCGCCTCGCGGTCTTATGTGTGTTGTCCGCCTCTTTGTAGGCGGTACTCTCTGCTCCCGTCCGCCTCGCGGTTGCTTCTCCCTTGTCCGCCAGATAGCAGGCGGTTGCCTGTTTGTTGTCCGCCTCCAAGACCACCAGGCGGTCTTGCTTGCGGTTGCACCAGTCAGTCCACGCGTGACTCTCGCGTGCCTCTTGTTTGACCGGCTCTACATTCTTCGTTTGGGCTCCGTTTTCTGAGCCGTTTGCGTCTATGTGTTCGTCTCTTTATCTACTTTAGTCCCAGCTTGGTTTTCCTCATGTTAAACCAATAATTTTGTGAGATAAACAATAAAACATAAACTAGAGGAAAACTAACCGAAGTGGAGAAATGAGCAAGAAAAGTGTTAATATTATATATAAAATACACCTAATAACATGCTCATTTGGACACTTATCAGAAGCTCGGACACAAGTTCGGACATAGTGTAATTTTGAGCAAAAAAATTGTTTAAGGGTAGGAAATGATATCCAACGATGGGGATTAATATGTGATGATGTTATAAGGTTGTTAAGGATAAATAAAGTGAGTTATAATGGTAATTGAGTGGTGAAAAGTTGTAATAAAAATGTAAAGTTATAAAACTATCGAACGGGGTTAATCATGGGCGCGTTAGACGTTAAATAATTATATTATACCCCGATGTTGATAAAGATAGTTATAATGTTATCAGTTATTCAAAGAGTTTCAAGGAACATGTGAAGGCACAGTAGAGTGCACCTTCGGTGACAGGTATGGTTTTCTTGCAACCTGTGTCCTACCGGATTACACCGGCTTGTATGCCAATGTGTTTTGTGTGTTTTGCCACCTTGCAAGATAAAGCATGAAATGAGTTTATAGTAATTCATTATTGTGGTGTAATCAATTCCGATACCGCTTAACCTTAGTTATGTGTTAAATAATAGTTAACCGACCTTAGGTTCACATAAGAGATCGGTATTCGGAATAAACGTCCCAACCCATGGGCACGTTCTAACTACGGCTATCCGTGCGTTAGTGTATGTTGTGATTAAGTGTGATGTATGTGACTTGTTTAATATGTTGTTGTTGTTGGATACTGTTATCCGTGTTGTTGAAATGGGATGTGATTTCCCTTATGTGTCTAACCGAGTTAGTAACGCTATGTGATGTATGTATGTGATAAGTTCCATAAGGGAACCTTTAACTAATAAGTATATGTTATGTATGGAGAGGAATCCGGTTGTCCCGGTCGCGCGTATTGTTTGGGAGTTAATATATATATATATGTGAATTAACTCCCATCCTGTTATGTTAGGGTTGTTTTCCTTCATTGGATTTCGACCTCCCACTAGCTTAGCCAAAGCTTACTACCCGACCTCCACATCGGGCGAGGAGGGAAATTATGTACAATGTTGGTAGGGTGTTGAAGCCTAAGTTTGCTTCGACTCCCTCTTTGTTATGTTACGGTTGTTCTTCCTCCTTGAATTACAACCACCCACAAGCTTAACCAAGGCTTAGCTACCTCATCACTATTGGAGCTAGGGGGAAATTGTGTATGTTGTGTACGGTCCTATATGAGGCCGCCACTCAAGTAAAGAAAATGTATGTATGTTGTGCTCGGGCTTATATCACCCTGGCACTCCCAAAGTGAAGTTTATGTACTCTAAGAAGAGTGAAATTAAGTTGTGTATGTTATAAGGTGAAGTGTGTTGTTATGTTGAGTGTGCTAACCCTGTGTTTGTATTCTGTTAATGGATGTTTGCTTATAAGCATGATATGTGTGAGTTTGTGCATGTATGAAATAAAATCAACCGCATGCTAAGACGACAATTAGTTGTGCGTGGCCCGGTAGCATGCGGGCTGCGGGATTACCATACCAGCAAAGGTGCTGAGCCCCCTGGGGGCCACCCTTTCTTCTTTTCCTGTTTCAGGTACAAGATCTGGAAGCCGTTCGAGAGTAGGACGGGGTAGTTGTTGTATGTGGGCGTTCATGCAAATTGTGCAAGTGTTTTAGGTGTAGTAAGACCGAAATTGTATCGGCGTTAGTTAGTAAATACTCGGTACAGTTGTAATGTAAGTGTATAATGGATGTTGAACATGGAACGGGATATATGTGTAGTTGCTCGGGAATTTAGTCCATCAGACCGGTACGATGTATGTATGTTAGCCTTGTTAGCCACGTGGGTGGCTAACGGCGTGTAACACCAAAGAGTTAAGTGAGGGTGTGAGTTATGTTTTCCGCTGCTAAGTATTGTTAAGTGTGTTATTTGTAGTTGGGGTGTTACAAAAAACCAAGGAAACTAAGTTCAGTTTCTGTGAGAAAATGAAGGGGAAAACTGGAGGTTTGTATAGCCATAAATCTCACGGTTCATACCTTGTCTTTAAACTCCTTTCATGGAGTGTTGTGTGCTGGTTTTTTGCTCAAGAAGGCCACTGTACGTGACCACATTCAGGCAGGAAAAAGGGTGTTAGAGAGTAGTAATTTTTCAGACTGCTAAAACATGGAGGATAGCTCAGTTTTTCTTTTGCAAGAAAACCAAAGGAGCAAGATCTAGGCAGCTGGTTAGTTTCAGTTTTTTTTCTTACCTTGTCTTTAGTCTCCTTTCATGGAGTATTACTAGTGTGCTTCAAGTTTGAGGGAGGAGCTGAGAACAAGCTCCAACATGACAAACAGAGATGAGAAAGAGAGTTAGGATCGCCATGTTTACAGTCTTCAAAAGCAAGGCGGAGAAGTAGCACCATATTACCGTTTTGTTTTGGTTTCTCCCAACTGTTGTTGTGTATGGAACCAAGAAGGGATAACTAGTCTTGTTCTTCTGTTGATGTTCCAGCTGAGGCAGGGAAGGAGAAGAGTGTTGGGTTCATGCCCAGAAGATGAAAAGAAAAATAGAACGAGAAGGTGGAAGTACTACCGTTCTATTGTTATTGTTCTGTCAATGTGGACCCAGAAGAAGTTCCTACTGTACACTGTTGTTGTTGTTGTTCACTGCACAAAGGAAGTGCAGAAGTGGGTTGTTGCAGGTGTCTCTTGTTTTCCAGAAAAAGCTGGCATGAAATAGGAAAGGAAGAAGAGAAAAAGATCATTGATATCACCTATTTTGCTGTTGCGGTTTGAAACCGAGAAGCAGGAGTTTTTCCTTGCTTGTTTCCTGTTGCTGGGGCAATGTTCTGTCATGGAATGAAGAGGTGGAAGACTGGAATGAATTAGAGGAAGAAAAAAAAGGAGACGTAAGAGGACCAGAGAGAGTGGAGATATACCTTGTTGATTTGTTGCTGTTGTTCGAACATGTAGCAGAGAGGAATGAGTCTCTGTGGTGTGAAAGAAAAGAAGGAAAGTTGGGCTGCTAATATGTACTTTTTTATCATAACATTGGAGCTACGTATTCATTCAAAAGACAGATCATCCACATCAAAAGTACAAGCCTTAGAGATGGTATAGGGAATGTTTTCTGCTACCCAAACTTTAAACTTAATCGAACTATTAAACATAGGGAAAATTCACGATATACCCCTGTTTTCTTTCGTAATTCACAATATACCCCTGTGATTTTAGTAATTCAACTTTAAACATGCTTAAATGTTGTCCAAAATTGATGAAACTTTACATGGACGATGCTAAAGTGTTATATTTTGGCCCAATATCAAATTTAAAGTTTTTTAAGCTCACATGTGACCTGTGGAACCAAATAAACTGTCACATATTCATTGGTTCTCACAGGTCACATGTGAGCTTAAAAAGCTTCAAATTTGATATTGGACCAAAATATAACACTTTAGCAACGTCCATGTAAAGTTTCATCAATTTTGGATAGCATTTAAGCATGTTTAAAGTTGAATTGCTAAAATCATAGGGGTATATTGTGAATTATGAAAGAAAACAGAGGTATCTCATGAATAAGTAACCGGAAAATTACATTCAGAATTATCTAGATTGACCTTGTTGATATAACAAAGATCAGAGAAACAAACAAGTTGTTCCCAAAAAAGGTTGCCGCTGTTCGATAACCCAAGGTAGCTCTTGTTCTTTAGAAACTTGAAATATCGAGGCTGCAGACATTATCTCGACATTGTAATACCCTTCTTCAACACGCCATTTCAGAGCATACACAATTCCTTGAATCTCATCTCCTATCATACTGCAAGAAGCTGTCATTTTTTTTGTTAAAAGCATACAAGATGCCACCATCATGCTTTCTAATGGATCCAGCCAAGATCATAACATAACCACGCTTAATCTTGACACCACAACTAATTTTTAGAGAATCCTGCATAGGAGGACACCAAACATACTTAGTGGAGGATTCAGCATAAGACTTATCAGTAATAATCTTATGAGCAGCAACAAACGCTTGATTAGCTTCAATCAGAGCCATCCATGAAAGGAGGGGATTGTGTCTTGCCAAGTTTTTGGCATCATAGACAATCCACATGGTGTTAATAACTTTTTCAAGTTTTTCTCTGGACCAGTTTTTGACATCAGAAAAAATAAACTCATGGACGTCTTTCTCATCAGGAGTCAGATGACTAGGGAGGAATAAATGTCATCCCACAAGTATTTAACCATGATACAACCAAAGAAGGTATGGAACATATTATCAATCTTGCCACAGAAACAACAAAGAGGAGAACCTCCTATTCTTCTGGCTAGATTCGCTACACAAGCAACAATGTTGTGTTAAAATTTCCAGAAGAGAAGCTTGACTCTTGGACTGCAATGGGTTTTTTTGATTCTGTCATCTAAAATCTGATTAACAGAACTAGCAGAGGGGCTGAGGACCTCCTTAGCAGAGATAGCAACGAAATAGGCAGATCTGACTGAGAAGATACCATCTTTGACTGATGCCAGATCCATCGATCTTTGTTCTGCAAGTTAATATTAACTTTCCTGACCATATCTAGATCGATATCCCATAGCTGCTAATGAAGGAGGGACCAATTCCAATCTCCACTATCAAGATCGATATACTGATTGATTGTGTATCTAGCATTAGAAGCAGGAACAGGAGAATATAGTTTAAAGGAATTAGGTCTAGGAATCCAGGGATCTTTCCAGAAAAGAGAGTATTTCCCATTCCCTATATCCTTTCTAATCCCTGACTTCAACAGATTAAGGCCAGACACTAAAGATTTCCATATAGGACTATCAGAATTTCTTTTCTTCACCTGGAGCATATCAGAATGAGGAAAATAGATGCTCTTGACAGTCTTAGCAACAAGGGAATTAGGATCAGTGAGGATGAGCCAAAGCTGCTTGGCTAGCAAAGCAAGATTGAAATCTTTCGAGGATCTGAATCCCACTCCACTTGTATCTTTACTCTTGCACACCTCTTGCCACTTCATCCAATGAATACTCTTTTTGTTTAAATTCCCTCCCCACCAGAAGGAAGCGAGAAGAGAATTTATCTTATCATTGATGCTTTTAGGAAGGAGAAAGATAGACATAGTATAGGTGGGAATCGCCTGAAGGACACTAGTGACTAAAACAGTCCTAGCAGCTTGGGACATAGGGTTACCCCAGCTGGAAACTTTCCTTTGAATAGACTCGATGAGATAATTAAAGATTTGTTTCTTATTTCTCCCAGAACCTGAAGGTAATCCTAGATAATTCTTAAAGTTGAAGGTTTCCTCGTATCCCAACAGATTACAGAACTGAGACTTAGAATGAGAGCTTGCTTTTCTACTAAACAAAATCTCTGACTTCTGTCTGTTGATCTCATGGCCAGATGAAGCTAAAAAGGAGTTGAGAGTATCTTGAAGAAAGAGAGCATTCTCGAAAAAAATTTTACCACACACAAGTAAGTCGTCTGCAAAAGCAAGATGACTAATACTAGGACCATGTATAGAAAGCTTAATACCTTTATAGTCTCCTCTAAGATCAACTTTATTCAAAACACTATAGAAGGCTTCTTGAGCTAGGATAAACAGAAAGGAAGAAAGAGGATCTCCCTGACGAATACCTCTTGTAGGAGAAAAATATGAGCCTGGAACTCCGTTGATCAGAACTGAACATCTAGTGGAAGAAATGCAATTGATGACTGGTCTTAACCACATATCAGGGAAACCCATGGCTGATAATATCCTCTAAGAAATTCCATTCAAGTCTATCGTAGGCTTTACTCAAATCCATTTTGAGAGCAAAATAACCATGTTTAACAGCCTGGCTTTTAGACAAAAAGTGCATGATTTCTCCAGAGATGATAATGTTGTCTGTGATTAGCCTATTCTTGACAAAACCGGATTCGTTAGAGGAGATGATTTCTGGGAGGAAACTTTTAACTCTATTAGCCAAGACTTTAGCAACTATTTTGTAAGTGAAATTGCATAAAGCTATAGGTCTAAATTATTGATATCCACTGCACCCTTTACCTTAGGGATCAAAGTAATGAAAAACTGATTTGTAAAATCAGAAATTGGGTTACCTTGGAGAATATAAAAGTGCAGTAGACGTGACTTGATCTCCCACCATATGCCAATAGGATTTGAAGAAGTTGCCATTGAAGCCATTAGGTCCTGGAGACTTATCTCCACTAAGATCTTTCATAGCTGTAACAATATTTGAGGCTGAATAAGGGATCATCAGAAAGCTATATGGAGAGGAGAAAGTCTGTCTCTGGACTGCCTCGACAAACCTAGGATCTGTGACACTGTTAGAGCTCTTAAATAAAGATTGAAATAGTCTCTGGTTGTATACTCAATACTACTCCAATCTAGACAGAGTTCCATTCTGATTAACCAAACCGAAGATAGAATTTCTTTTCTTTCTAGCAGAAGCTTTGGAATGAAAAAACCTGGTATTTCTGTCTCCCTCAAAAATCCACTGTTGTCTAGATCTTGTCTCCACCAAGCTTCAATACTGAAGAGAGGTTCAATATCCACTCTATAAGTCTTTTCCCTGTTAGATTCGGCCCAACTGAAGTAAATCTTGGTTGAGAGAAGAGAGTTTAGCTTCTTCTGTTTTAGCTTCCATCCACGATTTTACCATATGACCACACCTTTCCAATTGGACAAAGCTTTTGCACAATCTTGATTTTCTGATCGAGATTGTTCAATTGCTTCCCCCCAAATCTCTGAACAATATAAACATTTCTCTTCTTTATCCAACAGACTCAACCTAAAAGATGCTTGTGTTTCCTGTGTTGACCAAAAAATCTAATCAATATTGGTCTATGATCAGAAGTTTCCCACGACAGATGCTCAACAGAGAGAGTAGGAAACATAGAGAGAGCTTTGCTGCATAAAAAAGCTCTATCAAGCCTACTGAAAGATAAGTCGCCATCAAACTGTTTATTAGTAAAAGTGCCGAAATCACCAAAAAAAGGCATCATGAAGGTCACACCAAGCAGTTGTGTCTCTATTAATCTCATGTCCTGATCTTTCCTAATCCTGCCACCAGATTTCTCAGAATTCCACATAATCTGGTTGAAGTCTCCAACTATTACCCACGGTAAATCCACCTGAGATCTTAACACTTTGATTAACTCCCAAGAAAGGTATTTGATTCTCCAATCAGGCCAACCATAAAAACCTGTTAAATTGAAGTTTAAACCACCAGGAAAGATAAAGCAGCATCAATGTGGTGTTTAGACGAATTCTTAATAAAGATATTGATATCGGGTTTCCAAAGGAGAGCAAGACCACCACTCCTACCCGAACTAGAGCAAGAGAAAATCTCATAACCAGGAAACTTTTTGCAAATCAGTAACATTTCTTCAACGGTACTGTGGGTCTCCATAAGAAAGACTATATCAGCGGACTTAGATCTAATCAGATCTCTTACCCACATAACTGCCTGAGGTCAAGCCAAACCTCGGCAGTTGTAGCTTTGGCAAGTCATTTGCCTTGGCAGCCTTGCTTTTGAGCAAGGTCTGCCTGAGACTGAGGGCGAGGATTCTCTTGAGAGTCCTTGATTATCTCTTCATTACCAGAAGAAATAACCTCTAGAGACTTAAGAGAATAGCTTTTCCTCTTTTTGATCTTAAGGGTAAGGGATTTGTCCTTGGAACCAGACCTAAAGGCGATTCCTTTTCCATCTCTCTGTAAGCTTTTATTAATCAACAGCTGGTCCACTTTGCTGATCTGATCCTGACTGTGTTTTTTCCTTCCAACTGATTCTGCTTCTTTCATAATTTGAGAGATAGACTTATTAATATCTGGCTGGGCTGAAGACAAACCTTTAGCTTTTTTGGAATAGAAGCACTAAAGGTTTCTAATGCAGAATTCCAATCAAAGGCTTGGTAAAAATCTCTTTTACCAACTTCTCCATAGACCAAAGGCTCAAAACTGGGAGGGACATCTGGAGCTACTGAAAAGGCTTTCTGAGACATTAATTCATCAGACACTTGGTGCTTCTGGGTATTATCAGCTAAAGAGATCTTTTCGGAGAGAAAATCTTCAGACAGATCTTCCAACTCAGACTGTTTTAGAGCTAAAGCATTTTCTTGGCCCGTTCTGAGGATACTGTCTAACTGATTATGCTTACTTAATACATCCGACTTTGAGAGACTGGGGTTATTTCCTGAATCAGAAGCACTTATATCCCCTTGAGATAATAGAGAAGAATCTGTGATATTGACAATTTCTTTACCTTTGACTTCTACTGCGTCTTCCTTTAAGTTCAGGATTTTGATTCCTTTCTCCTTATCTGCTTCCTTTAAGAGTTGGATATTCTGGTTGATGAGAAAATCCTCAGATAAAGCTGCTATAGAACCAGCGAACTCAGTTCTTAGCCAGGCTCCATAACGAAGAGGTTCCTCCTTGTGAGCATCTTGCATACTACATTCGATGAGCATGTGGTCCATACGACCACATCTGAAGCAAAAGTTAGGCAGATTATCATAAGAAAGTCTGCAACATCTTTCTTTAGAATCATCTTTTGTAACGACCCCCAAACCGATACGAAACTTGAATAAATTCCAAAAGAGTTTACAAGATCCAAAGGCTTACAAGTCAAATACAAAGCGAAAGGCCCAAAGGCTACACAAAGTACTAAAGCGTCCAAAGCGCAAGAAAACAAAGTCTAAAGGCACATAAAAAAAAACAAGCTCCAGAAGGGGACGAGGAGAGAAGATCCCACGAGCTCAATCTGCAACAAAGTAAAGGGGTGAGCTAAACAGCCCAGCAAGCAGAAGACTTCCTCAAGGAAGCCTACTCAAAACAGAAGCAGAAGAATACTTATAAACAGAGAGGATAGCGGAGTCAATAAAACAGACCGAATGAAACCACAAAACAGAAGCAGAGCAGAACGGCATAACACTTCAAAACACAGTCGGACCTTCAGAACAGAACAGAAGAATGGGACACTAGAAACAAGCTAACACAACAGAAGGACACCCATAAGGTCCTATGGATCCGAGGATCCCACAACAGAAGCCGTAGAGACAGCTAACAGACCCGTCGGTCAAATAACATCCCAAGGGAGACCCTAAGGAATATAAACAGAAGGAATTCCTGCGCAGCATGCTACGGGACAGCCCGACCCGACTATCCAAGGCTCAGAAGCAAAGTAACTAGGTCCCAAAACCAAAAGCTCACCAAAACAGATCTTAAGCGCATAAAAATGCATATAAACAGCATAGGAAGCTTGTACACAGATAGGGGAATCCAACCCCGCAAACGGAACTCAAAACGGAGCTAAAACGGAGAAGTTATGCTCAAAACAGTGGCATGTCCGAACTTGCGTCCGACCTTGCAAGTTCGGACAGAGGCCGAGAATCAGAGGTCGCGGAGATACAAATGTCCGAACTTACGTCCGAACATCGAAGTTCGGACGTAAGTCGAGAGTTGAAAGCCAGAATCATCTTAGTGTCCGAACTTGCGTCCGACCTTGCAAGTTCGGACACACGTCGAAACTTTTACGAAAAATTCATCCTCGCGTCTGGTCCGAACTTTGAAGTCGGACCGAAGTTCGGACACTTCAAAACCTTCAAAAACAAAACGCGCCCGATGCACTGTCCGAACTTCCAAGTAACAGATGTCCGGACAGCAAACTGACGAATACAGAGCGAACAACGCGCAGATCCAACCAAAATCACACCAAACTCACCCAAATCCACGGAATGGTAAATCAGTACCCTCGGGGGTTTAGCCACGCGATGAACAACACAAATCAAGAAGAAACACACAAAGCAACACCATTCACAAACAGAAAACGAAATCAAAATCCATCCCCGAGGGTGAGCAAACTACCCCGATTCCATCCCCCACTTACATCAATTCGCAGAGGAGAAGCTATCCGGTCTGCAACAGCGAACGATCCCGACAACGCAGCGATCCCCAAACAGCAAAACAAACACTGAATTCGCAAAGAACGAGCACCAACAATCAGAACACGTTCTTCCCAAAAACTGAGATAACTAATACCAAAAGCTCACCCCCACAACCTGAATTCGCAGAAAACGAAACCCGAACTGTAACAGAGAGAAACGACGCAGAAATCTGAAGAAGCAGCAACAATCCACACCAGAATTCACCAAGCATACACAGAGGAGAAGAGAGGAAGAATGCAGAAACTGTCGAGAGAGAGAGCGCTCCTCAAAATAGATCGTGAATTGGAAATGCAAAAAATAAGAGACTTAACTTCCTTAATTAAGCCTTACCAAATAAAAGAGAGGGGAAAGACCTCCTTGCCCTCGTCCTTTAATTAATTGCCTCCGACGTCCCAAATACTAAACACGGCACCACATAACATAATTAATATCACAAACCAGAATGTTATGTAACGAAATCTGAAAAACGAAAATACGGAGTATTACATCACTCCCCCTTAAAAGGAATTTCGTCCTCGAAATTCAACATACCTCATGCTCGAAAAGGGACGGAAACTTAGCACGCAACTCCTCCTCGAGTTCCCACGTCGCCTCACGCTCGGACTGATCAGACCACTGCACCTTAACCATAGGCAGTGTCTTGCTACGAAGCCGACGAACATCCCGAGCTAAAATACGAACCGGAACTGCCTCATAGGTGAAATCATCTCTGAGTCGAAGCTGACCATAGTCAATCACATGCGAAGGATCATGTAGATACTTCCTGAGCATCGACACATGGAACACGTCATGCACTCCTGCTAGAGCTGGTGGCAATGCCAATCTGTAGGCCACCGGCCCAACCTTCCCAAGCACCTCAAAAGGCCCTACGAACCGAGGGCTCAGCTTGCCTCGCTTCCCAAAACGAACCCACCCCGAACTGGAGAGATCTTTAGATACACGTGGTCTCCCACCTGAAACTCAAGCGGACGGCGTCTCTCTGATCTGCATAACTCTTCTGCCGGCTCTGGGCAACCAACAAACGCTCCCTGATAGTCTTGACTTTGTCCACAGCTCCCTGCACCAACTCAGGACCTACAATTGCCCTCTCCCGCAGGTCATCCCAACAAATAGGAGATCTACAGCGCCTACCATACAACGCCTCATATGGAGCCATCCCAATGCTCGATTGGAAACTATTATTGTAGGCGAACTCAATCAAAGTCACATGCTGATCCCAGCTGCCCCCGAAGTCGAGCACACAAGCCCTCAACATGTCCTCCAAAATCTGATTCGTCCTCTCCGTCTGCCCATCGGTCTGAGGATGATAAGCCGAACTGAAAGCCAAATTCGTCCCTAACGCCTTATGCAGGCTCGCCAGAAGCGAGATACAAATCTCGGATCTCTGTCCGAAACGATCGTCGCCGGCACACCGTGCAACCTCACAATCTCATCAATATACAGCCGAGCCAGGCGCTCAGGCTGAAGGTCTTCCTCACAGGCAAGAAATGAGCTGACTTCGTCAACGGTCCACAATCACCCACAGCGCATCGTACCCAGAAGATGTCCTAGGCAACCCCACAATAAAATCCATGCCAACGCTCTCCCATTTCCACTCAGGAACGGGAAGAGGCTGCAGAAGACCCGCAGGTCGCTGATGCTCAGCCTTCACCTACTGACAGGTTTGGCAACGAGCCACAAAATCGGAAATCTCCCTCTTCATGTTCGCCCACCAAAAGGACTCTCTGAGGTCCCGGTACATCTTCACCCCTCCTGGGTGCACAGAATAAGGAGCTCCATGAGCCTCCTGCATAATCTCCCGCCTAAGGTCGCCTCCACTAGGCACACAACTCTGCCCCTGAAGCGTAGACAATCATCGCTGGACACAGAAAACTCCGACTCCTGCTCATCTGCCAACTTCTCTCTGATCTTACCCAACTCATCATCCGCCTTCTGACCCTCTCTGATCCGCTCAATCAAAGTAGACTGGACCTGAATCGAAGCAATCATCCCGGCACGGTCTGACCGAACAACCCAAATGCCCATACGCTGAAGCTCAAAAGCAGACCTCTGAACCCCTGACAACGAACAAGCAAGTCCAGGAGCACCCCTACGGCTCAAGGCATCAGCCACCACATTCGCTCTACCCGGATGGTAGAGGATCTCCAGGTCGTAGTCATGTAAACTCCAACCAGCGCCGCTGTCTCAAATTCAACTCCTTCTGCGTGAACAGATATTTGAGACTCTTGTGATCCGTGTAGACCTTACACGTCACCCCATACAAATAGTGCCGCCAGATCTTCAAGGCGAAGACCACAGCAGCTAGCTCCAGTCATGGGTAGGATAATTCTTCTCATACGGCTTCAACTGTCGTGACCCATACGCTACCACCTTTCCCTGCTGCATCAGAACACACCCCAACCCTCTGTGGGAAGCGTCACAGAACACCTCGAAGCCCTCTGTCCCAGAAGGCAACGTCAAAATCGGAGCCGAAGTCAACCTTTCTTCAACTCCTGGAAGCTCTCCTGGCACGCCTCACTCCAGTCAAACTTGACATCCTTCCTAAGAAGACGAGTCAAGGGAGATACGATCTTAGAAAAGCCCTCCACGAACTTCCTATAATACCCAGCCAATCCCAGAAAACTGCGCACCTCAGACACACTGGTGGGCTTCGCCCACTCCATAACTGCCTTAATCTTCTCTGGGTCCACTGATATGCCATCCTTCGAAACTACGTGGCCAAGAAACACCACTCTATCCAACCAAAACTCACACTTCTTCAATTTAGCATACAACTCCTTCTCCTTCAACGTCTGTAGAACCATCCTCAGATGCTCCTCATGATCCTCAACACTCTTGGAGTACACCAAGATGTCGTCAATAAACACAACTACAAAGAATCCAAGAAAGGTTTGAAGACTCTGTTCATCATATCCATGAAGAACGACGGGGCATTGGTCAAACCAAAAGGCATGACTAAGAACTCATAATGCCCATACCGGGTCCTAAATGCAGACTTAGACACATCCTCGGCCTTAATCTTCAGCTGATGATATCCAGAACGCAAGTCGATCTTCGAGAAGACTGTCGCCCCTGCTAACTGGTCGAAGAGATCATCAATGCGGGGAAGAGGATACCGATTCTTGATGGTAACCTTATTCAATTCCCTGTAGTCATGCACAATCTGAAGGAGCCATCCTTTCTTCTTCACAAACAACACCGGTGCTCCCCATGGAGACACACTAGGGCGAATGAAGCCCTTATCCAGAAGATCCTGCAGCTGCACCTTCAGCTCCTTAAGCTCTGCCGGACTCATGCGATAGGGAGCCTTAGAGATAGGCTGAGTCCCTGGCACTAACTCAATAGAAAACTCCACCTCACGATCAGGTGGTAGTCCTGGCACATCGTCCTGGAACACCTCAGGGAACTCACACAACAATGGGGATCTCCTCCAACCGGGATCCCTCCTTAACCTCAGGTACAAAGCAGAGAAACCCCTGGCAGCCCTTCCTCAAGGAACGGACTGCCTGCATAGCGGACACCAACACAGGAGCACTGTTGGGCAAAATAATAGTTAACTCTCCTGCTACTTATGGGCAGTGAACCCAATCTTTGTATACAACAAGGTCGTATCCACAGAGACTTCGCAACTATCTAATTAATTATCCAGTTAGTAAATGTACAAAAAGATAAATAAAGTGCTAAATACTAAATTGGGGTTAGCCGGAGGCAAGCTTGATTTTAGTACAGAAATATAAATACAGTAAAACAAGTAAATGGATGGAAAAGGTTATCCTAGGATAGCGGGGGAATTTCCTAAATTACTTAAACAAATTCATAACCATGTCTCAAATATTTATTGTCTATTAGAGTCAATAATTGTCAGTTACGAACTCTATTATAGCCTTAGTATTTTCCTGCTCAATCCGGAGTGTAAATACTAAGGTTATCCCTTTGTGGTACTTTAACTATCTCACAAATCATATGTTGATAGTTACCAAATAAATGCAGTAGTTTGTAACGCTAAAGCATTTAACAATATTGCTGAAAGGAATTAAACAACTTTAATAAGTGAAACAGGTGATAAATATTTATTTAAGTACGACTTAATTATAATCCTAATTTGCTCTTATTTGTCTGTTAAGAATTTCTTGTGGCCTTCCTAAATCATAGATAAGGACAACTCTTAATTAATTCATTAGACTTTTACAATCAGAAAAAGTCTAAAATCATTAATTAGCTTTAAGCGAGAATTCTTTTAATAACAGCGATGGATTTTTATCTGCTAATCAAGGAGTATAAAATCTAACGTTTGTCTCTCTTTGTGGTCTATTCTCAGATTTACAAAATCATTGAAATAAGAGAAACCGTAAATGCATAAAATGATCAGTTATTAAGCATTTAATAATTTAGAGAGACAAAACAATATTTATAAGCAAACTTGGTATTAATAATACGTCGAATTATTTAGGAACAAACCCCATCCTAGGATACGAATAAAATCACTTAGACATTAACAGTAATAAAAAGGGAACAGAATTAGCCATTAATTTGGAGACTGCTGGCGGAGACTGGACTGCGATTCGCTCTGTTCCAGCTCCCTTTCTTCTGTTCTTCTTATAGTGTTTCTGCTTCGTGGGGAATGAAGAATAAAATAAAATGGAGAAGTGGAGGTACGAGGTGAATGGTGGTGGTCGTGTGTGGTCTAATACTAACGATAACAAATAACAAATAACACTAACGATTTGGATTGTGAGGAGGGATGATTTATATTTGCAGAAGGGGCGTCGGTTTATATAGAGGCAGAGGAGAAGAAGCTCCGTACGATTTTGATTAACTGTTGATTCATTGATTGCGCAGGGGACAGAAGATGAGACGCGTGAGGGATAAGAGGCTCATTAATGCAGACATGGACGAGTTGTGGGACGAGTTTTGTGCGAGTTGCAGAGGACGGCGAAGACGATAAGCTCCGAACATTTATACACACGACCGCCAGATAACATGCGGTCCTCTCTGTGCTGTCCGCCAATTAACCAGCGGTTCCATGTGTCTTGTCCGCCTGTTAAGGAGGCGGTCCTCTGTGTGTTGTCCGCCTGTTATTTGGCGGTTCCCTCTGTCTTGACCGCGAGGCGGTTCTTCTGTCTCTTGTCCGCCTGTTTAGAGGCGGTACTCTATGCCTCGTCCGCCTCCCTTTGAGGCGGTAGCCTCACTCTTGTGTGCGAGGCGGTTGCATTAGAGTTGACCGCCCATACGTGGCGGTTGTCTCTCCTACGTCCGCCAGCGGGTCGCCTCAGAGTGGTCCGCCTGTTATGGGCGGTGCACTCTATGTTGTCCGTGCGTTATTATATATTATACATATATATAACAATCTTCAACTGGCTCTACATTCTTCGTTATAAGTCCGTTTTCTGAGCCGTTTGCGTCTATGCGTTCGTCTCTTTATCTACTTTACTCTCCAGCTTGGTTTTCCTCATGTTTGAACAATAAATTTGTGAGATAAATAATAAAACATAAACTAGAGGAAAACTAACCGAAGTGGAGAAATGAGCAAGAAAAGTGCTAATATATATATGAAATACACCTATAAATCATGCTCATTTGGACACTTATCACACACCCCCACACACTTATCTTTTTGCTTGTCCTCATGCAATTACGTACCCAAGTAAGTAGGGAATGCTCATACTAACAAATATTATTATGAAGGGTAGGATAAACATGATCTTTTTAACTTATTGAGGAGTGTGAAAATTAACTGCTGGTGGCAAAGGTGTGCTCTGGGTAAAATAAAACATAGAGTTTCGGGGTATGATCTAAGGTACTCCAATGTTTCTTTTTAGGTGACTCTGAGAATTTTCACCATGGCCAACTTCTCTCAAGAATGGGCATTGAGGAGAAACAAAGGAAAAATAGATTTATGCATTTGTTTACTTTTGCATAGAGATGAGAAAATATAGGCATCACGCCTTTGTATTTAGAACACTCAACTCTCTTTGTTGGTTACCAATGGTGTCTCGAAAGTCCCTTATTTATTTTTCTTCTCTTTTAAACAGAGAAGTACCCCTTAGCATCCCTAAGAGAGAAGACAGAAAGAACCCTGAGCAATAAATCCAACCTTTGCAGATTATTTGGTCACACCGCATATAAAATGCTCCTCAAAAGTAATCAAAATTTAAAATTTGTACATTTATCCCACAATTCATACAATATTTATCTTAAAGAGAACACCCACATATAAAGGGTCCACAATATGAATTGGACAAACGCAAGATAGTAGGAGATTAAACTTTAAGCACAAAGTGTCACCGAAAAGGGCACACTCCCCCACACTTAATGAACATGTCCTCATTGTTTACCAGAAAAACAGGGAAGCTTTCAGAAGACCTTTCGGTAAGTAGATAAAATAGAGAGAACACGAAGCTCACGAATATTCATTGAAGCATATTTCTCCTCTGCATATTTATTTAAATAAAAGAAAGTTAAAGAAACTGGTACTCCCTGATTTTATTTTTGCTAGCGTGTTTGGACTTCCCCCACACTTGAGCTTCAGCCTCAAGTAGCGTAGCTGGTTGTGGTGTAGACATGAAATTGCACCTGCATAAAACACTAGAAGCAACCTACTATAAACGGGGTTAAAAGTTAGCAAAATAAACTTTAAAGGGAACCTGATTATTAAAATAGCATAAAGCATATAAAAGATAAGTTCGTCCGGGTTGCCTCCCGGAAAGCTGCCCTTCTTTAAGTCTTTAGCTAGACGCCTGTTTCGTTATCCTGGATCAAAATATAAGTAGACAATAGCTCTGCCAGGAAAACGAGGTTGGCAGTAATTAAAACAAACCACCTGATCAAACACAAACGTTACTACTTCGGCAAATATAATAGGAAATGAATACTCCACAAAACCTGGTGTTTGAGGAGGTACTGCCGGTAGCGTAGTTCTAACAGAAGACCCGGCGTGATGATTTTTCTTCCTCAAATTGGAGGATGTAATATCCTCCTCTTGTAGGTGAGGCTTGTAGAAAGAACGCTTGATATCATCTTCAGAGAGAACTGATTCTTGAAAGTGATAGTGGCGTTTTCTTTGGATATTTTGGTGGGAGTGTGGCAATTCCTTCTCTTCATTTTCGAGGATATAAATATCCTTATCTTCTGGATAGAGCACAGAGAAGGAGGGGAAATAGTAGTTTGACTTAGAGGAGGAAATTCCATGAAGTCTATGGAGAAACTCTCTTCTGAGGGGTTGTCTTCATAATCAAGCTGATGGTTGTTTGGTGATGGATTCTCTAATTCGAATAGTGGAGGAGGTGGAGAGTAGCTTATGTCCTCAACAGGTTGTTCTTCCTCGTGAACCACTGCATTCAGTTGTGGAACGGGTTGTTCCATGTGGTCTACCTGATCTAGCGTTCTTTGCCGGATCATTTCAATGGTTGAGGTAAAATTTTGCCATCATTTCCCGTAAAATGGCGTTGTCTCTTTCTATTGCAACCATAGGACAATAGGAACTTT
The DNA here is from genome assembly GCA_023374045.1 of Limonium bicolor. Lineage (NCBI taxonomy): Eukaryota > Viridiplantae > Streptophyta > Magnoliopsida > Caryophyllales > Plumbaginaceae > Limonium > Limonium bicolor. Next base: position 307,023,530 of record CM041778.1, read on the forward strand.
CATGGTCTCCTCCACACTCTTGGCAGACACTCCATTGACTGTAGTCCTCTGCGCTATAGGGGTAACCATACCAATCTTCTGCTTGATCGTAGTGACCATCCATCAGAATTAAGTACCTTTAAAAACAAAACAAAAATTTATACACAAAAAAAGTGACAATAACGAAAATGAAAGAAAACTAAACAGATAATAAATCAGATAGTTGGACCGAAGTCCCCGGCAACGGCGCCAAAAACTTGTTGGGCAAAATAATAGTTAAACTATCCTGCTAACTTATGGGCAGTGAACCCAATCTTTGTAGTACAACAAGGTCGTATCCACAGACTTCGCAACTATCTAATTAATTATCCAGTTAGTAAATGTACAAAAGATAATAAAAGTGCATAAATAATAAATTGGGGTTAGCCGGAGGCAGCTTGATTTTTAGTACAGAAATAATAAATACAGTAAACAAAGTAAATGGATGGAAAAAGGTATCCTAGGATAGCGGGGGAATTTCCTAAATTACTTAAACAAATTCATAACCATGTCTCAATATTTATTGTCTATTAGAGTCAATAATTGTCAGTTACGAACTCTTATTAATAGCCTTAGTATTTTCCTTGCTCAATCCGGAGTGTAAATACTAAGGTTAATCCCTTTGTGGTACTTTAACTATCTCAAATCATATGTTGATAGTTACCAAATAAATGCGTAGTTTGTACGCTAAAGCATTTAACAATATTTGCTGAAGGAATTAAAACAATTTAATAAGTGAACAGGTGATAAATTTATTTAAGTACAGACATTAATTATAATCCTAATTTGCTCTTATTTGTCTGTTAAGAATTTATCTTGTGGCCTTCCTAAATCATAGATAAGACAACTCTTAATTAATTCATTAGACTTTTTACAATCAGAAAAAGTCTAAAATCATTAATTAGCTTTAAGCGAGAATTCTTTTAATAACAGCGATGGATTTTATCTGCTAATCAAGGAGTATAAAATCTAAACGTTTGTCTCTCTTTGTGGTCTATTCTCAGATTTACAAAATCATTGAAAAAGAGAAACCGGAAATGCATAAAATGATCAGTTATTAAGCATTTAATAATTTAGAGAGACAAAACAATTTTATAAGCAAACTTGGTATTAATAATACGTCTGAATTATTTAGGAACAACCCCATCCTAGGATACGATAAAATCACTTAGACATTAACAGTAATAAAAAGGGAACAGAATTAGCCATTATTTGGAGACTGCTGGCGGAGACTGGACTGCGATTCGCTCTGTTCCAGCTCCCTTTTCTTCTGTTCTTCTTATAGTGTTTCTGCTTCGTGGGGAAATGAAGAATAAAATAAAATGGAGAAGTTGGAGGGTACGAGGTGAATGGTGGTGGTCGTGGTGTGGTCTAATACTAACGATAACAAATAACAAATAACACTAACGAGTTTGGATTGTGAGGAAGGGATGATTTTATTTGCAGAAGGGGCGTCGGTTTATATAGAGGCAGAGAGAAAAGCTCCGTACGATTTTGATTAACTGTTGATTCATTGATTGCGCAGGGGACAGAAGATGAAGACGCGTGAGGGATAAGGCTCATTATGCAGACAGTGGACGAGTTGGGACGAGTTGTGCGAGTTGCAGAGGACGGCGACGATAAGCTCCGGAACATTTATACCGACCGCCAGATAACATGCGGTCCTCTCTGTGCTGTCCGCCAATTAACCACGCGGTTCCATGTGTCTTGTCCGCCTGTTAAGGAGGCGGTCCTCTGTGTGTTGTCCGCCTGTTATTTGGCGGTTCCCTCTGTCTTGACCGCGAGGCGTCTTCTGTCTCTTGTCCGCCTGTTTAGAGGCGGTACTCTATGCCTCGTCCGCCTCCCTTTGAGGCGGTAGCCTCACTCTTGTGTGCGAGGCGGTTGCATTAGAGTTGACCGCCCATACGGGGCGGTTGTCTCTCCCTACGTCCGCCAGGCGTCGCCTCAGAGTGGTCCGCCTGTTATGGGGCGGTGCACTCTATGTTGTCCGTGCGTTATTATATATTATACATATATTAACAATCTTCAACTGGCTCTACATTCTTCGTTATAAGTCCGTTTTCTGAGCCGTTTGCGTCTATGCGTTCGTCTCTTTATCTACTTTACTCCCAGCTTGGTTTTCCTCATGTTTTAACAATAATTTGTGAGATAAATAATAAACATAAACTAGAGGAAAACTAACCGAAGTGGAGAAATGAGCAAGAAAAGTGCTAATATTATATATGATACACCTATAATCATGCTCATTTGGACCTTATCAAGCACAAGGAATGGAATTCCCCACAAAAGCAAAACGGGTCTCACCCGGTCTATCAAACACAACTCTCCTAGCTGCACAATCTATCTGGGCATGGTGCTCTGCTAGCCAGTCCATGCCCAAAATCACATCGAAGCAAGACATACGCATAGGGATCAAATCAGCAGACAAGTTCCTATCCATAATCACTACCGGAACCGACTTACACACAGAATCAAGTACACACAGGTACGCCACTCAGCGGGCTAGAAATACACAAATCCACATCACAAGGCACAGCAGACAACCCGAGACTACCCACTAAATCAGCAGACACAAAGGAGTGGGTAGCTCCTGAATCAAACAAGCAGAAAACTGGCTGAGAAGAGATCTGAAGAATACCTGACACAACTCGGCCTGAGTCACGGTCTCGCTCACCAGCTAGAGCGTACACACGAGCCTGGGTCTGGGGCTTCTTCTGATCAGTCTTCTGCCCGGACCCTGAACCAGCTCCTCGGCCCTCAGAACCGCCACTGCTACCTCCACCTCTAGCCTGTGGACACTGGGCAATGCGATGGTCTAGCGAACCACACTTGAAGCACGCCCCGGACTTCCTGTAGCACTCCCGCCCAGGATGGAAACGGTCACACTCGCACACTTCTCCACAGCAGGGATGCTGATGAAGAAGACCCCGGTCTCCTCTATACTTCTTCTTCTGAGAAGAAGTCTGCTCACGCCTCTCGGCTCCTCCACGACCCTTCCTCTTCTGGTCCTTGCCCTTATCGGGCCTCTGGTCCCTCTTCTCATACCGCTGCCTAGCCTGCAGCTCAGACTCCACCACCAACGCCACATCGGCCACATCCCGAAAGTCTTGTGGCGAAAAGGTGCCACAGCAGCTCGAATGTCACCCCTCAACCCAGCCTCAAACTTCCTAGCCTTCCGGTTATCATCTGGCTCAGGCACAAACTTCGAAAGAGAAATAAACTTCCTCACATAGTCGTCCACTGACATCTCCTTCGTCTGGCGAAGCCTCCCATACTCTACAATCTTCTGATCCCTGAAGACATCGGGATAGAACTGCTGATTGAAGCAGCCCCTGAACTGCTCCCATGTCCATGGGTGGGGGTACTTCCCTTCGACCGTCTTCCACCACTCCTTCGCCTCCGACTGAAACATGAAGGTAGCAAATCCGACTTTCTGATCCTCCTCACATCCCATGACCCGCAGAAGGTCCTCAATGGCAGTGATCCAGTGACTCGCCTCCTGTGGGTCGCCACTAGCATCAAAGAAGGTGGCTTCAGCTTCAGAAACTCCTGAAGCGCCTTCACGTTTGCCCCCCCGTTACCGGCTCCTGCCGCCTGACCAGCAGTGGCCCCTACAGTCTGCAGCACCTGGGTCACCACCTGCTGCACAATCTCTGCAATGTCCCCCTGGGGAGCATCGCCTGCAGCTGCACCACGTCCTGAACGTCGGGGAGGCATACTGAAGATACAACATCAAAATTTATCAGAAACCAACAAGCAGCAAACAGCAGACCTTTCAGACACCCACACATGCAGACAAAACCCCACAGACACCAAAGAACGAGCAACCTGGCTCTGATACCACTAAATGTAACGACCCCAAAACCGGCCTAGGAGTTAGGGCCGTTACACGCCGCGAGTCTACTACCTAACGTCGCAAGGCTCTAAGCAAACGAACCCAAAACCGAATAAGAAACTTGAATAAATACCAAAGAGTTTACAAGATCCAAAGCTTACAAGTCAAATACAAAGCGAAAGGCCCAAGGCTACACAAAGTACTAAAGCGTCCAAAGCGCAAGAAAACAAAGTCTAAAGGCACATAAAATAAACAAGCTCCAGAAGGGGACGAGGAGAGAAGATCCCACGAGCTCAATCTGCAACAAAGTAAAGGGGTGAGCTAAACAGCCCAGCAAGCAGAAGACTTCCTCAAGGAAGCCCACAAAACAGAAGCAGAAGAATACTTATAAACAGAGAGGATAGCGGAGTCAATAAAAGACCGAATGAAACCACAAAACAGAGCAGAGCAGAACGGATACACTTCAAAACACAGTCGGACCTTCAGAACAGAACAGAAGAATGGGACACTAGAAACAAGCTAACACAACAGAAGGACACCATAAGGTCCTATGGATCCGAGGATCCCACAACAGAAGCCGTAGAGACAGCTAACAGACCCGTCGGTCAAATAACGTCCTAAGGGAGACCCTAAGGAGTATAAACAGAAGGAATTCCTGCGCAGCATGCTACGGGACAGCCCGACCCGACTATCCAAGGCTCAGAAGCAAAGTAACTAGGTCCCAAAACCAAAAGCTCACAAAACAGATCTTAAGCGCATAAAAATGCATATAAACAGCATAGGAAGCTTGTACACAGATAGGGGAATCCAACCCCGCAAACGGAACTCAAAACGGAGCTAAAACGGAGAAGTTATGCTCAAAACAGTGGCATGTCCGAACTTGCGTCCGACCTTGCAAGTTCGGACAGAGGCCGAGAATCAGAGGTCGCGGAGATACAAATGTCCGAACTTACGTCCGAACATCGAAGTTCGGACGTAAGTCGAGAGTTGAAAGCCAGAATCATCTTAGTGTCCGAACTTGCGTCCGACCTTGCAAGTTCGGACACACGTCGAAACTTTTACGAAAAATTCATCCTCACGTCTGGTCCGAACTTTGAAGTTCGGACCGATGTTCGGACACTTCAAAACCTTCAAAAACAAAACGCGCCCGATGCACTGTCCGAACTTCCAAGTTCGGACAGATGTTCGGACAGCGCGAAACTGACGAAATCAGAGCGAACAAACGCAGAAATCCAACCAAAATCACACCAAACTCACCCAAATCCACGGAATGGTAAATCAGTACCCTCGGGGGTTTAGCCACGCGATGAACAACACAAAATCAAGAAGAAACACACAAAGCAACACCATTCACAAACAGAAAACGAAATCAAAATCCATCCCCGAGGGTGAGCAAACTACCCCGATTCCATCCCCCACTTACATCAATTCGCAGAGGAGATACACCGGTCTGCAACAGCGAACGATCCCGACAACGCAGCGATCCCCAAACAGCAAAACAAACTGAATTCGCAAAGAACGAGCACCAACAATCAGAACACGTTCTTCCCAAAAACTGAGATAACTAATACCAAAAGCTCACCCGACCAACCTGAATTCGCAGAAAACGAAACCCGAACTGTAGCAGAAGAACGACGCAGAAATCTGGAAGAAGCAGCAACAATCCACACCAGAATTCACCAAGCATACACAGAGGAGAAGAGAGGAAGAATGCAGAAACTGTCGAGAGAGAGAGCGCTCCTCAAAATAGATCGTGAATTGGAAATGCAAAAATAAGAGACTTAACTTCCTTAATTAAGCCTTACCAAATAAAAGAGAGGGGAAAGACCTCCTTGCCCTCGTCCTTTAATTAATTGCCTCCGACGTCCCAATACTAAACACGGCACCACATAACATAATTAATATCACAAACCAGAATGTTATGTAACGAAATCTGAAAAACGAAAATACGGAGTATTACATCACTCCCCCCTTAAAAGGAATTTCGTCCTCGAAATTCAACATACCTCACTGCTCGAAAAGGGACGGAAACTTAGCACGCAACTCCTCCTCGAGTTCCCATGTTGCCTCACGCTCGGACTGATCAGACCACTGCACCTTAACCATAGGCAGTGTCTTGCTACGAAGCCGACGAACATCCCGAGCCAAAATACGAACCGGAGCTGCCTCATAGGTGAAATCATCTCTGAGTCGAAGCTGACCATAGTCAATCACATGCGAAGGATCATGTAGATACTTCCTGAGCATCGACACATGGAACACGTCATGCACTCCTGCTAGAGCTGGTGGCAATGCCAATCTGTAGGCCACCGGCCCAACCTTCCCAAGCACCTCAAAAGGCCCTACGAACCGAGGACTCAGCTTGCTCGCTTCCCAAAACGAACCACACCCCGAACTGGAGAGATCTTTAGATACACGTGGTCTCCCACCTGAAACTCAAGCGGACGACGCCTCTGATCTGCATAACTCTTCTGCCGGCTCTGGGCAACCAACAAACGCTCCCTGATAGTCTTAACTTTGTCCACAGCTCCCTGCACCAACTCAGGACCTACAATCGCCCTCTCCCGCAGGTCATCCCAACAAATAGGAGATCTACAGCGCCTACCATACAACGCCTCATATGGAGCCATCCCAATGCTCGATTGGAAACTATTATTGTAGGCGAACTCAATCAAAGTCACATGCTGATCCCAGCTGCCCCCGAAGTCGAGCACACAAGCCCTCAACATGTCCTCCAAAATCTGATTCGTCCTCTCCGTCTGCCCATCGGTCTGAGGATGATAAGCCGAACTGAAAGCCAAATTCGTCCCTAACGCCTTATGCAGGCTTCGCCAGAAGCGAGATACAAATCTCGGATCTCTGTCCGAAACGATCGTCGCCGGCACACCGTGCAACCTCACAATCTCATCATATACAGCCGAGCCAGGCGCTCCAGGCTGAAGGTCTTCCTCACAGGCAAGAAATGAGCTGACTTCGTCAACCGGTCCACAATCACCCATAGCGCATCGTACCCAGAAGATGTCCTAGGCAACCCCACAATAAAATCCATGCCAACGCTCTCCCATTTCCACTCAGGAACGGGAAGAGGCTGCAGAAGACCCGCAGGTCGCTGATGCTCAGCCTTCACCTGCTGACAGGTTTGGCAACGAGCCACAAAATCGAAATCTCCCTCTTCATATTCGCCCACCAAAAGGACTCTCGAGGTCCCGGTACATCTTCACCCCTCCTGGGTGCACAGAATAAGGAGCTCCATGAGCCTCCTGCATAATCTCCCGCCTAAGGTCGCCTCCACTAGGCACACAAACTCTGCCCCTGAAGCGTAGACAATCATCGCTGGACACAGAAAACTCTGACTCCTGCTCATCTGCCAACTTCTCTCTGATCTTACCCAACTCAGCATCAGCATCGCCTTCTGACCCTCTCTGATCCGCTCAATCAAAGTAGACTGGACCTGAATCGAAGCAATCATCCCGGCACGGTCTGACCGAACAACCCAAATCCCATACGCTGAAGCTCAAAAGCAGACCTCTGAACCCCTGACAACGAACAAGCAAGTCCAGGAGCACCCCTACGGCTCAAGGCATCAGCCACCACATTCGCTCTACCCGGATGGTAGAGGATCTCCAGGTCGTAGTCATGTAACAGCTCCAACCAGCGCCGCTGTCTCAAATTCAATTCCTTCTGCGTGAACAGATATTTGAGACTCTTGTGATCCGTGTAGACCTTACACGTCACCCCATACAAATAGTGCCGCCAGATCTTCAAGGCGAAGACCACAGCAGCTAGCTCCAAGTCATGGGTAGGATAATTCTTCTCATACGGCTTCAACTGTCGTGACCCATACGCTACCACCTTTCCCTGCTGCATCAGAACACACCCCAACCCTCTGTGGGAAGCGTCACAGAACACCTCGAAGCCCTCTGTCCCAGAAGGCAACGTCAAAATCGGAGCCGAAGTCAACCTTTCTTCAACTCCTGGAAGCTCTCCTGGCACGCCTCACTCCAGTCAAACTTGACATCCTTCCTAAGAAGACGAGTCAAGGGAGATACGATCTTAGAAAAGCCCTCCACGAACTTCCTATAATACCCAGCCAATCCCAGAAAACTGCGCACCTCAGACACACTGTGGGCTTCGCCCACTCCATAACTGCCTTAATCTTCTCTGGGTCCACTGATATGCCATCCTTCGAAACCACGTGGCCAAGAAACACCACTCTATCCAACCAAACTCACACTTCTTCAATTTAGCATACAACTCCTTCTCCTTCAACGTCTGTAGAACCATCCTCAGATGCTCCTCATGATCCTCAACACTCTTGGAGTACACCAAGATGTCGTCAATAAACACAACTACAAAAGAATCCAAGAAAGGTTTGAAGACTCTGTTCATCATATCCATGAAGAACGACGGGGCATTGGTCAAACCAAAAGGCATGACCAAGAACTCATAATGCCCATACCGGGTCCTAAATGCAGACTTAGACACATCCTCGGCCTTAATCTTCAGCTGATGATATCCAGAACGCAAGTCGATCTTCGAGAAGACTGTCGCCCCTGCTAACTGGTCAAAGAGATCATCAATGCGGGGAAGAGGATACCGATTCTTGATGGTAACCTTATTCAATTCCCTGTAGTCAATGCACAATCTGAAGGAGCCATCCTTCTTCTTCACAAACACACCGGTGCTCCCCATGGAGACACACTAGGGCGAATGAAGCCCTTATCCAGAAGATCCTGCAGCTGCACCTTCAGCTCCTTAAGCTCTGCCGGACTCATGCGATAGGGAGCCTTAGAGATAGGCTGAGTCCCTGGCGCTAACTCAATAGAAAACTCCACCTCACGATCAGGTGGTAGTCCTGGCACATCGTCCTGGAACACCTCAGGAACTCACACACAATGGGGATCTCCTCCAACCGGGATCCCTCCTTAACCTCAGGTACAAAGCAGAGAAACCCCTGGCAGCCCTTCCTCAAGGAACGGACTGCCTGCATAGCAGACACCAACACAGGAGCACAAGGAATGGAATTCCCCACAAAAGCAAAACGGGTCTCACCCGGTCTATCAAACACAACTCTCCTAGCTGCACAATCTATCTGGGCATGGTGCTCTGCTAGCCAGTCCATGCCCAAAATCACATCGAAGCAAGACATACGCATAGGGATCAAATCAGCAGACAAGTTCCTATCCATAATCACTACCGGAACCGACTTACACACAGAATCCAGTACACAAGCAGGTACGCCACTCAGCGGGCTAGAAATACACAAATCCACATCACAAGGCACAGCAGACAACCCGAGACTACCCACTAAATCAGCAGACACAAAAGAGTGGGTAGCTCCTGAATCAAACAAGCAGAAAACTGGCTGAGAAGAGATCTGAAGAATACCTGACACAACACGGCCTGAGTCGCGGTCTCGCTCACCAGCTAGAGCGTACACACGAGCCTGGGTCTGGGGCTTCTTCTGCTCAGTCTTCTGCCCGGACCCTGAACCAGCTCCTCGGCCCTCAGAACCGCCACTGCTACCTCCACCTCTAGCCTGTGGACACTGGGCAATGCGATGGTCTAGCGAACCACACTTGAAGCACGCCCCGGACTTCCTGTAGCACTCCCGCCCAGGATGGAAACGGTCACACTCGGCACACTTCTCCACAGCAGGGGATGCTGATGAAGAAGAACCCCGGTCTCCTCTATACTTCTTCTTCTGAGAAGAAGTCTGCTCACGCCTCTCGGGCTCCTCCACGCGACCCTTCCTCTTCTGGTCCTTGCCCTTATCGGGCCTCTGGTCCCTCTTCTCATACCGCTGCCTAGCCTGCAGCTCAGACTCCACCACCAACGCCACATCGGCCACATCCCTGAAAGTCTTGTGGCGGAAAGGTGCCACAGCAGCTCGAATGTCACCCCTCAAACCAGCCTCAAACTTCCTAGCCTTCCGGTTATCATCCGGCTCAGGCACAAACTTAGAAAGAGAAATAAACTTCCTCACATAGTCATCTACTGACATCTCCTTCGTCTGGCGAAGCCTCCCATACTCTACAATCTTCTGATCCCTGAAGACATCGGGATAGAACTGCTGATTGAAGCAGCCCCTGAACTGCTCCCATGTCCATGGGTGGGGGTACTTCCCTTCGACCGTCTTCCACCACTCCTTCGCCTCCGACTGAAACATGAAGGTAGCAAATCCGACTTTCTGATCCTCCTCACATCCCATGACCCGCAGAAGGTCCTCAATGGCAGTGATCCAGTGGCTCGCCTCCTGTGGGTCGCCACTAGCATCAAAGGAAGGTGGCTTCAGCTTCAGAAACTCCTGAAGCGCCTTCACATTATTGCCCCCCGCGTTACCGGCTCCTGCCGCCTGACCAGCAGTGGCCCCTACAGTCTGCAGCACCTGGGTCACCACCTGCTGCACAATCTCTGCAATGTCCCCCTGGGGAGCATCGCCTGCAGCTGCACCACGTCCTGAACGTCGGGGAGGCATACTGAAGATACAACATCAAAATTTATCAGAAACCAACAAGCAGCAAACAGCAGACCTTTCAGACACCCACACATGCAGACAAAACCCCACAGACACCAAAGAACGAGCAACCTGGCTCTGATACCACTAAATGTAACGACCCCAAAACCGGCCTAGGAGTTAGGGCCGTTACACGCCGCGAGTCTACTACCTAACGTCGCAAGGCTCTAAGCAAACGAAACCCAAAACCGAATACGAAACTTGAATAAATTCCAAAAGAGTTTACAAGATCCAAAGGCTTACAAGTCAAATACAAAGCGAAAGGCCCAAAGGCTACACAAAGTACTAAAGCGTCCAAAGCGCAAGAAAACAAAGTCTAAAGGCACATAAAAATAAACAAGCTCCAGAAGGGGACGAGGAGAGAAGATCCCACGAGCTCAATCTGCAACAAAGTAAAGGGGTGAGCTAAACAGCCCAGCAAGCAGAAGACTTCCTCAAGGAAGCCTACTCAAAACAGAAGCAGAAGAATACTTATAAACAGAGAGGATAGCGGAGTCAATAAAACAGACCGAATGAAACCACAAAACAGAAGCAGAGCAGAACGGCATAACACTTCAAAACACAGTCGGACCTTCAGAACAGAACAGAAGAATGGGACACTAGAAACAAGCTAACACAACAGAAGGACACCCATAAGGTCCTATGGATCCGAGGATCCCACAACAGAAGCCGTAGAGACAGCTAACAGACCCGTCGGTCAAATAACATCCCAAGGGAGACCCTAAGGAATATAAACAGAAGGAATTCCTGCGCAGCATGCTACGGGACAGCCCGACCCGACTATCCAAGGCTCAGAAGCAAAGTAACTAGGTCCCAAAACCAAAAGCTCACCAAAACAGATCTTAAGCGCATAAAAATGCATATAAACAGCATAGGAAGCTTGTACACAGATAGGGGAATCCAACCCCGCAAACGGAACTCAAAACGGAGCTAAAACGGAGAAGTTATGCTCAAAACAGTGGCATGTCCGAACTTGCGTCCGACCTTGCAAGTTCGGACAGAGGCCGAGAATCAGAGGTCGCGGAGATACAAATGTCCGAACTTACGTCCGAACATCGAAGTTCGGACGTAAGTCGAGAGTTGAAAGCCAGAATCATCTTAGTGTCCGAACTTGCGTCCGACCTTGCAAGTTCGGACACACGTCGAAACTTTTACGAAAAATTCATCCTCGCGTCTGGTCCGAACTTTGAAGTTCGGACCGAAGTTCGGACACTTCAAAACCTTCAAAAACAAAACGCGCCCGATGCACTGTCCGAACTTCCAAGTTCGGACAGATGTCCGGACAGCGCGAAACTGACGAAATACAGAGCGAACAAACGCGCAGAAATCCAACCAAAATCAACACCAAACTCACCCAAATCCACGGAATGGTAAATCAGTACCCTCGGGGGTTTAGCCACGCGATGAACAACACAAAATCAAGAAGAAACACACAAAGCAACACCATTCACAAAACAGAAAACGAAATCAAAATCCATCCCCGAGGGTGAGCAAACTACCCCGATTCCATCCCCCACTTACATCAATTCGCAGAGGAGAAGCTATCCGGTCTGCAACAGCGAACGATCCCGACAACGCAGCGATCCCCAAACAGCAAAACAAACACTGAATTCGCAAAGAACGAGCACCAACAATCAGAACACGTTCTTCCCAAAAACTGAGATAACTAATACCAAAAGCTCACCCGACCAACCTGAATTCGCAGAAAACGAAACCCGAACTGTAACAGAAGAGAACGACGCAGAAATCTAGAAGAAGCAGCAACAATCCACACCAGAATTCACCAAGCATACACAGAGGAGAAGAGAGGAAGAATGCAGAAACTGTCGAGAGAGAGAGCGCTCCTCAAAATAGATCGTGAATTGGAAATGCAAAAAAAAAAGAGACTTAACTTCCTTAATTAAGCCTTACCAAATAAAAGAGAGGGGAAAGACCTCCTTGCCCTCGTCCTTTAATTAATTGCCTCCGACGTCCCAAATACTAAACACGGCACCACATAACATAATTAATATCACAAACCAGAATGTTATGTAACGAAACCTGAAAAACGAAATTACGGAGTATTACATCTTTGATAACCAGAATTCGACAAAGGGGGTCTTGGATATCAATCTCAACTCTTACTCTCAGCACCTTGGTAGACAGAGGGTTAAGCCTATCAGCACAGCTCACGAAGTATCCTATCTTGTTACCTAGGATGATAGCCGAGGCTCTGTTAAAATACATCATCGGTAGATTATGAATACCTACCCAGACTTTAATCTTGCTAGGATCATGCTCTGCTATGTGGATAGTAGGGTCGATATTCATAAGAGTCAAGAGTCTGTTGTGAAAATGCCACGGCCCTTGAGCAGATATGTTCCTCATATCACTAGCCGAGTTGAAAAAGAAAGTGAACTTATTGTGACCCATATCATTGACTCTAAAGGGAGCTTTCAGTTTCCATAAGTCTACCAAAAACCCTTCTAAGGCTTTAGCAGGTATTCTACTTGGATGCCAGACCTTACCAAACAAGGCATTGTTGATATCTTGACTGCACAGTTGTTGTCGAAGCTGGTCTCCTTCGACTTTAGCAGTTTCTTGTGGATGAATCTTCAGCGTGGACCACTTAGAAAGCATGCCGTCCATAGTACAGTTCTTGCGGGGGAGAAAAAACTTCCTCAGACTTGCTTTGCTGAGAACCGGCACTAACACTTGCTAAAGACCAGCAACATCGACGATAAGAGCTAACGAATCCACACCAGATTACCCAAAGTATATTATCCGAAGTCAGATACACAGGGATGTAACCAGGAGCATTATCCCATGGGTTCTCGTCCGTAATGATGAAAGGTACGGAAATGCCGTTGAGAAAGATCCTGCCATTAAGACAGATAGATTTGCTCACATAGAAGCAGTCCACGTACACTCTTATATTCCTGAGACTAATACCAGCCCTTAGATCTACCTCTCCTGATGACAAAAGGCTATAAGCTTTAACTCCTAATAGACCTATTATGAAAAGATTGCATGGAGTTAATGAGGTAGCTCGCACGTCCCTTCGCTTGGAAGACATAACAGTAACTAAAAAAGCCCTCTCGCTACGCAAACAGTGAGAATCGCCTAAACAATCGGCTCCCAAATCGCCTACAACATGCAGAGCGATAATATTTCCCATCACTTCAGACCTCGGCTGCTAATATGTACTGGTTGTCATGGTTGTTGGAGAAAAAGAGGGAGGTGACGGCTGCTGTAGTCAGACATGGGGAGTGTGGAAGGGTAAGACTTTTCTTGTACTTTGTGGTACTATGTTAATTATTTGCTTATCTTAATAATGCTTATTTCCTTTGTTGTGCATGTGAGCAGCCGATCAGGAGGGAATTTGAAAATTTTCTTTTAGTTAATATTATGAGATTACTTGTACATGCATAGGTATATAAGTAGCTATGTTATATGTTACCTAGTGGTTTGTCACATTTTTTATTTTAGAGGTATTTATATAAGTATATGTCTGTGTCTATAATTTGTTTAGGGTATATAAGGTATTTATATACTTTATTGGGGTATTCTAGTAGTATTTAATTCATGTACTAGTATGTACATGTAATATTATATTTGAGAGTCTAATCTAATATCCGTTTGGAACTATATTTTTAATACCATAATGTTTATGATCATTTCTAAGCATTTTAGAAAATATTTGGTATACTTACTATTTATTGTAAGTAAATAAATGCATTTAATGATCTTAGTGCATGTATTATAGTCTTACATATTAGATCACTTCATTAAATGATTTAATCATTATAATAGACTCTCATTAGTTCATTATTTAATGTTAGGATTTATTAGCATCATTTATGCACTTAATTATGATTTTAAGGCATATTCTCGCCTTAAGTAGTTCTCAAGTATATTTTTGTTAGTTGTTTGTAATTGATTCCCATGAAGTTTAGAGGTATTCTTTAACCTCTCTTAGTGATCTCTAGGCATTTTATTAGTTTAATGTCTCCATGATAATTCCTTATAATTCTTAAGGCGTGTTTGCCTTTATTTTGTTTATAAGGTATTTATTTACCTTGCCTTAATTGGTTTCAATTAGTCTTTATTGTGTTTAATTAGATTAATTAGGTTTAGGGTATTTCATGATCAGCAGCAGTGTTGAACTATCCTTCCACCCCAATTTGTGTTCAGGTTCCCTTGATCGCTAGCAAACCAAGTTCCACCTCCCACGTCAGTTTCAAACACTCAAATAGTAAATCATTCTTCCATTTTATATCTTTTAATCTTTCTAGTCATTATCAAAGAACAAACCATTTTTATTTATCTCTAAATCATAGAACTTAGGTGGTCAATCATTTTCAATTTACTTCCAAATCCTTTTCCTGGGAAATCAATACTTATGGGACTCGTTTTATCAAATATTTTTCTCAATCATAGCATACATCACACAACTCCACAGGATGGAACTCACTCCATCCATCGTTCTTAAATTAGATCACCTAGGGAACTCACTTTCTACTAGGTTCTACATCGGTTTCATACAGATTCATACTCGTCATATCTCATGTGTAATCTCAAATAGACAATATCATAGGGATTTAAGTTCTCCCAGAGTACATATGTGTATGTAACATAGGTTCTAGTCGTCGAAACAAATTCTTTTGCGCTATGCACATCATGGTTTGCGCACTCAATTCGTAAAACATACTCTAAGCGGTTTTTCACTCTACCCCCTTAAAAGGCATTATGCCCTCGTAATCTAACATGTGTTACTACTGAACAATGGTTCACTAGATTCCGGCGTCATGAAGCGTTTTAGCTTCCATGCGGTTCACTATGGAATGTATTCTGGTCAAAAGGGTCTTAACCATATTGACGGTTTAGTCCCTCCACCCAGAACTCTCGTTGGAGTTTGTTTACTCATAACCGATTTCGGTTCCAGCCTCTCAGGCTTCAAGGCATTGATAATTAGCCATTGTTCATATTCACTAGGTATGTCAAACCTTAGAATTGTGGGCCCACTAGCTTCTGCTGCGTGACCCTGATAACTTTGAGCTTGATTCGCCCTTTACGTTATTTTGAATGTATTACACATCACCCTTTTATCCCTTTTGTCTTAGGAATAAAGGTCTCTCAATCGACGCGTGGTATTTCTTACCGTATGTGAATTCGATGAGTTATAGATTTTCCATCCAGTTCTCGAAAAAAATATTTTGTATACCACTGTATACCTTCGTGATTATTTACTTGGTTCCTTAGACTTCTTGTAGATTAAGGTTAAGCTACTACCTCGTATGTAGTGCTTCCTCAGTTATAAGTGGCTTTTGAATTATGAACACTATTTTAGTGATATACCAATATTCTCCTATTTGTATGACCTTGCATTTCTTATGCATTGGTTCTTATAGCATTTATAAGCTTCTCCCCGCTTCCTTGCGGTGGGATTCATTTGTTGTGGTTGTTGGTGCGTCCAACATTCTTCGTGCTTCTTTGGCCTTAGGTCGCACGGTTTGTTTCTAAGCTTTCGCTTGACTGGCTTGTGCCATGTTCATTAGTATGTTTACAACACTGTCGTATCCATCCTGGTTATCAATTGGGTACTCTTGTCCCGAAGTTTATTACTTTTGTTATCAATTTGATCCTTTTTAGATACCCTTCTAGTTCCTTATGCTACTGCCATGGTGATGAACGTTGCCTCCTTTGTGAGGTCTTTCATCATATGGTGCAGACTCTTGGCTTGTTGCCCGATCTGCCTACCCTCTTGTTTAACCTACCTATGTTGGTCACTTGTTGCGCACCATATTCGTATTTACTTACAACTTTGGTTTCCATGCCATCCGCTATTACATTAGCTTCTGCTCCTGTATTTCTACCATTTGTAGAATGGTTCACCATTTATTGGCTTCTTACAGAGTCACATACAGTGTTTCTTCTAAGCCGACTACTCTTCGGATTTCAACAATTGCTATACCAGTTTATTTCACGTTGCTTGGCAATGGTTGTATGCTCAAGCTTCACTACATTAGTAGTTCAGAAAGAGATGTATTTTCAGACTTCCACTGATGACATCCTCTTCTTTGGAATGCGTTCACCGCTCTTGCGGTCTCATAATCACGAGTGGTATCCTCGCTTTTTAGTAGTTAAACAATCTTACTAGTGCCGTTCTTGGCAACTCCCGTATGATCCTCAGTTAGGTTTTGTAACCGTTGTATCTACATGTTGTGGTAGGTTCATGGCTTACTAGCCATGTTGCCTCGAGCTTGCTCTCTGTAGGTTGTTCACATATATTTGTATTACTCCGCACACCATATATTGGTTTAGAGGTAGTGCTGGGCTCCATGATAGGATCGTCACATCACGCTTCCGTTTATTGGAGGCCCTTTAGACAGTAATAACCGGTTGCCTCTTGGCAATTTAGGGTACTTCCCGTTCGGTGGAATCCCTTCGGTATTCTAACCGAGTGTTGGTTCTGGCTCTTGTGTTCTTATCACGACATTTCGTTCGAAACCCTTCAAGAAATGCTCCTAGGTGTTGTTAAGTGATGCCATTTCATTGGACTCACACTTTGGGTATGTTCAGCTTATTACCCCGCTTTGCGGTTCAGGACGTCACATTGTCCATTTAGCGTTATAACGCCTCCCGTCCTTAGGGTAGACCATGATTGCTTTTCCTTATGTCTTGACCGGGTCGATATCCTCTTCGGTGATGAATGGTGTTCTTTGGTAATTTATAGGGTTATTCTGGGTATTTTACCCTGTTCATTGAACACTGGCGTGTTCATATTAGGCATTTGCCTTAGTGTGTTTAGACTGGGTATCCATTCCAGTTAACATGCATTTTCTTCAAGATTCTTGAGGCATGTCCAAGGGCTTTACTCAATTACTAGCGCTCCTCGTACTTCATAACTCTTAATCACCCTCCTGGAATGAGTTCTTGACTCCTTATGTTATGCCCCAGATTTTGTTTTTTATTTATTTTCTTTCTGATTCGCAAATGGAGTTCTCATAATTTTGATCTTATGTTAGAATGTCTATGACATTCTCCTACTGTTATTATGTTGGCTTGAGGAAGGAGGGTTTAAAATGTCCTTTTCGTTTTGTTATTAATTAAAGAGTTAGGAAATTTATTTCTTTTCTTATTATTTCCTAACTCTCATTTTCTCATTTCCTATTCCACGTTATTTTTCTCCTTCCTCAATTATACTCTCGATCTTTTTTCTCTCGCTTCGCTCTGCCAGTAACTTTCTCCCTTTGCTCAATCTCCCCTTCATCTCTTCTTCAATTTCCTCTCAATTATTACTTGCTGAATATCTGCTGGTGGAATCGATTCGTCTATCAGTCGTTAGTCAGGTTTGGATTGTAGATCTGGTTCTCTTCTCCATTGAGTCACCTTTTTCTTTTTCTGATTTCAATTTTGTAATTTGGGAATGGTTCAATTCGACGGATTGTCATTTGAGTGGAGATTCGAGGAGGGCGTTTCGTAGAGTCCGCAGAGATAGCATTGCTACAGATGTGAGGTAGGTGGTAGATGGATTCAGTTGTGTATGTTCACCCACGGGGGTTCCATTTCGGTTTCTGTATGTGAATTCTTTGACTCTCTGATTGGTGATGTTTCTTGGTTGATTTTGATGTGCATTTGATGCGTTAAAACCCCGTGGATGTATGTTTTCGATTGGCTATTTTGATACTATAAGTTATGTATGTTTTGTGGGGAATTTATGGCTTGGTTCTGGCTGTTTTCCACAATTGATTTTGCAGTTTTCGCAGTGTCCGAACATCTATCCGAACATTGAAGTTCAGACATCATACGCGGGTAGATTTTTGGACTCTCGGCGTATGTCCGAACATGCAAGGTCGGACGCATGTTCGGACAGGCCTTTGTTTTTGGCATAACTTCTTCGTCTGAGCTCCTTTATTAGTGTCGTTTGCAGCGTTGGATTCCTCTTTTCGAGTACTATCTGTTTAAATATGTTTTAGCACATGTGTATGTGTAATTTTATTTGAAAATCTTCGATAAGCCTTTGAACTCTTATTTGCTCTAAAAGTGAGTTTCAGCTTCTGACTTTGGTTTTGACTTTCGTATTTCATTGGTCTTGGCTTAAGACTTCTGTTTCAGCTTGTGAATTCTGTTTTTGATTGTATTAAACCTTGGGCTTGGGTGTTAGCGCTCAGCAACGCCCTCTATTCTGTTTCGATTAAGCTTATGCTTTCTGCTCTGGTCTGATAAAGAATTTCGTTCTGTTTTGTATAAAGCTTTGATATGTTATGAGAGCTTCTGTTTTGGGACCTAGTATACTCTGTATCTGAATCGTGGATGGCTGGTTTAGCTATCTCGTAGCGCGCTGCGTAGGACATCCTTCTGTTTCACGGGTGGTATCCCCGTTCTGTTCACAGGTTCCCACCTGTTCTGTTTACGAGTGAGGTTTCCTCGTTCTGTTCACGGGTAGTTTACCCGTTCTGTCTGTATGCTTTTAATGCTAGTGTCCCACTTCTGTTCGTGCTCTGTTCGGCTTCTGTCTGTTCTCTCTGCTTTTGTATTTGACAGACCGTTGTGTGCTTTCTGTCCTTTGAACGCCTCTGTTTGTTTGTACTGCTTTCGCCTGCTCTATCTGTTTGCAAACTCAGATAGGCTGCTGTGTGCTTCCTGTCTGTTGAGGATTTCTGATTTTGTAAGTGCTCTACTTCGTCTGCTCTATCTGTATTTGATTTGAGATGGTCTGCTGTGTGCTTACTGTCTTCTGCTAAGTTCCGGATTTTGCTAAGCTTCTGATTTTGCTAAGCTTCTGATTGTGTTTAAGCTTTTGAGTTTGTTAAGCTTATGATTTCGTCAAGCTTTCATCTTCAGTTTACCTTCTGCTATTAAGTGTATGTTTTGACCACCGCTTAGCTTCTTGTGTTTTACACTTCAGTCTATTTGAAAGACTTCCGCTTTGTCTCTGATTTTGCTCTGGCTAAGCGCTTTCGTATATGTATGCATATGTATGTTCAGTATCTGTTTTGAGCATGCTCAGTTGATGAAGTTTATCACCTGCTGAGCTATAGTTTTGCTCACCCCTATCTCCGTTTGATTTGCAGGTTTTAGTTCGTGCTTGGAGATTCAGTTTCTACTTTTTGTCTTGGCTTGAGTTTTGTATTCAGCTTGTTTGGCCATGGTGCCCAGTTGTAATTAGATTATGTTGTGTATTTCAGTTTGGCTTCCGCCTGTGTATTGTAAAGACATGTTGTAATCGTTTATTTGGTAATATATGAGCATTAATTCTGTTTTGGGGTTTCGATAGTGTAGCCTTGCGTGTCTTAGGTAATAAGCGCGCGGCGTGTAACGGTCTCTCAACCAGGGTGGTTTTGGGGTCGTTACACCTTAGCTTGTGAGTTTATCTGGGCTCTTTCGATCATCCGAGGTGTCCAACTATTCTAACTTGAATTGACTTCACTGTCCGTAGAACGGAGTTGACTACTTTCCGTGTTACGTACACTACTTGTACACATACGTGGGTTACCTTACTGATACATTACTACTTACCTAACTAACTCATAAATAAGTCTGTCAGGCCCGCAAGCTCCTTTGGAGTGCGGTTGTCCTACATTTCATTTTTGGGTACACTCGTAGTGCTCGTCACAAGCTTAGGTGAAGTATTCTATTGTCAACTCCCCTTGTATCATTCTATGATAGCTTACCGTGATTCATCTTGTTTGGTTTTAAAATCTGAGGTTTAAAAGTAATATTTGGGTTTGAAAGAAATGTTTTGAGTTTGAAAGAAAATTTTCATGGTGTTACCATGTCTGGGGTCTTGACCAAGTCTAGCTTCTCGGTGACTGGTATGTTCCTTAATACGATGGTTAGGCCGTTAGGCCCGTCCAAGGTTTTACTCTCTAAGTCCTTAGGATTGGTGATCCTACACTTGTTTCAATCGTCATGGTGGTTGTAACGACCCCAAAACCACCCTAGGAGTTAGGGACGTTACACACCGCGTATCTATTACCTAATAACGCAAGACTCTAACATATGAAACCCAAAACCGAAGCAAAGTACACTTTTATTAACTAGAAACAGATTACAAGGTCTATCTGACATTACATGCGAAAGCCCAACTTCATTACATAACAGAATCAAATTACAAAGGGCCTTAAGCCACAACTACAAATACAAAGCGAAAGACGAAGCAGAAAGCAGAGCGGAGTCTTCAAAGGAAACTTAAACCTGCAAATCAGACGGAAATAGGGGTGAGCCAAACTACAGCTCAGCAGGTGATAAACTTCATCAGCTAAGCATGCTCAAAACATATACTGAACATAATCGTAAACTAATACATAAGCATAGCAAATCAGACTGGAAGTTGAAACAGAAATCAGATAGAGAATGAAGCTTTCTCAAATCAGAGGAGTGACAGGCCAGAACCGAAGTAGAAGTTTGTCAAATCAGAGCAGAGAAGCAGAAACTGAGCAAATTGAACGGAAGTCTTAAATCAGAACAAAGCAAACCACAAACTCAGACGTTCATATCAGAAGCTTAATCAAAACAGAGGTGGGACACTAGACACCAGCTGACACATCAGAAGGACTCACATAACGTCCTATGGATCCGAAGATCCCACAACAGAAGCCGTAGAGACAGCTATGGACCCGTCGGTCACTAAACATCCAAGGGACCCTGAGAGATAGAACAGAAGGGAACCCGAGGGAATAATAGAAGGAATTCCTGCGCAGCATGCTACGGGACAGCCAGACCCGACTATCCAAGGCTCAGAAGCTAAACATCTAGGTCCCAAAACAGAAACTTTACAAAACGACGCAGAAGCCTTTAACATAACAGAACGGAGGGCCAAAGCACATTAAAAGGATCATAATCCCTTATCAAAACAAAAGTCATACACTGACTAGCAAACACGAAAACCAAACAGATGCGTAAAAGCTCAAACACTCTTTCAGAGCAAATCAGAGTTCCAAGGCTTGTGGAGGAATTTCAAACTAAAGTACACATATACATGTACTAAAACATATCAGAACAGATAGTACTCGAAAAGAGGAATCCAACGCCGCAAACGGCACTCAAAACGGAGCTCAGACGAAGAAGTTATGCTAAAACAAAGGTCGGTCCGAACATGCGTCCGACCTTGCATGTTCGGACATAAACCGAGAGTCTGAAAATCTGCCGGCGTATGATGTCCGAACTTCAATGTTCGGACACATGTTCGGACACTGCGAAAACTGCAAAATCACTTGCGGAAATCAGCCAGAACCAAGCCACAATTCCCCCACAAAACATACATAATTTATTATAGCAAATTAGCCATTCGAAAACACATTTCCACGGGGTTTTAACGCATCAAACGCACATCAAAATCAACCAAAACCATCACCACCAGAGAATCAAGCAATCATATACATAAAACTAATAAGAACAGAAATCCCCCGTGGTCGAACACACCCACCCGAATCCATTCACCACCTACCTCTCATCCGACGCTAAGCCATCTTTGTAGACTCTACAATCTGCTTCACTCGAATTACATCCCGAAATCACAAATGCTCGCACAAATCGAAGAGGGCCAATAGCGAAGGAAGAAGAAAGGAACTTGACCGACGAACAGCAATGCACACTTGGACTCTACGGATTGGAATCATCAATGCAAAAGCTAGACACCAGACTAATTAATTTGCAAGATTGAGGAATTGTGAAGAAGAGAGCAAGGGAGGGGAAGTTTCTGCAGAACAAGAGTTGAGAGGAGGAGGAAGAAAACTGTCGAGAGGGATGATCGAGAAATAAAAATGAGAGAGAATAAAAAAAAAGAGTTAGGATATCTAAAAAGAATTTAGTTTTCTAACTCTCCAACTCCTTAATTAGTAACAAGACCAAAAGGACAAGATTAACCCTCCTTCCTTCTAACTTAGGAATTATATTAATGACGACATAATCCCACTAAAATAAGATTAGAAAGTTATAAAGATCCCTTGCGAATTTGAAACAAGATGAAATAAAATAGAAAAAAAACTGGGGCATAACAGTGGTACTTTAGTAAGTACATGTTAGTCATTGAAAGTTTTCCAAATAGTCTCGTCATTGCTGCACTTGCCCTGGCAAGTGCGCCGGTAGGTCGTTTTCAGGTTAACTATACCGGATATGGTATTATTTCCATCAGTATTTGGTAGTTTTATTGGATCTTCCTTTGATCTTTTGATCTTAGTGATCGATTTCCTGAGTAGCTTCTCAGTGTTCTTGGCGTGATTGTCATTAATCCGGGTGTCCCTCACCTTCACTGTGGTTATTGAGACTTAACTCGTTTGGGCTCTGCTTTATAGTCCTATCGGGAGGTATCTCGTAGGTGTTCTCGTAGCTGCATGAGATATGTTATCTAGGAATTAGAGCCTCTTGGCATTGTAGGTTTGGAGTTAATCAACCTTGACCAAGTCCTTAGTCGTTTTGTATACCGTTGACGGTATTATCAAGTGTTTGTAATCCGCAGACTCTCTTGTCTCGGGCCTTGTTACTCCACCTTTTTCGCTTCATTACGCAGTTGTGCTTCCCTTCTTGTCGGCTGTGCATGGTTCTCGCGACTGCGAAGCTCGTCACCCCATGAAATACCCCGAACTTAAATATGGTGATTAGAATATTTTAATATAGTATTTAAAGGCCTAATAGTGCCTAAGTAATTTTTGGTAAAGAAAATAAATCCAAAAGAAATGAGAAAAACGCTTAGAAAGCGGAAAACGCTAAAATAAGCGTTAAATAACCGTAGAAGGTACGAGACCTCGGTTATAGTATCGTAAGGATTCCTAAGGCTTACTCATGCCTAATTAGTATACGGGAATGATTCCCGAAGAACCGGATCCAATAAGGTATTAAAACGCTAAAAGCTTTAGCGCATGTTTTTCGAGGAAACCCGAAAACGTGATTTTAAGTGGTCAAACGAACCCGTAAAATTATAAATCATTAAATAGCTATTATTAAGCATTAACGGAAGCTTAATAACCAATAAAAATAAAGAAACGAGAAAAATCCGAGAACGGGCTCGGTTAGTGAATAGTGCTAAAACCGGGTAAATTAACGAGCGTTTTCTGTAAAAAAAATGAAAAACGCTCCAGCATGTATAAGTATAGTGGGCCGGTTTCTTTAGTGACTCAGCCCTCCTTGTTGACTCAATTGACCTCACTAGCTAAAGAAGAAACAAAAACAAAAACAAAAGCAAAAGTGGAAGAAAAGTACAAAAGCTACTTTTAGTCTTCTCTCTCCTCTACTCCCCCTCTATCTCACGTTTTTCCCCCCCCCCCCAGACCTCTCCTTCTTCTTTGTTCTGCTGGGGACGATTTTGAAGCTCCTCAAAAAGCTTCCATGGCTTCTCCATCTTTCCAAGCTTGCCCAAGCTTCATTTAAGCCCCAAATCGAAAATAAATTGCATATTCTTCTTCCCCTCATCAAGCTCTACATTTCTATCTTTTCAAATTTCAAATGGAGGAGTTTGACCTCCATGGGTTTTGGGCATTTGAAGAGTAAATTACATATTCTTGAAGCTTGGAGTCTCCTCTTCCACTTAAGGTAAAAAGATTCAAGAGAAAAACTCATTTTCTCCATTTCCATGCCTTGGCCGATTTTGGCTTCTTTTAATGCCTTGTTCTTTTCTTGTTTTGAGCATCTTTCCAAGCCTCCAATGGTGGATTAGAGCCCTCTTTTGATTTATGGCAAGAAACCAACTCTAGGGTTTCACAAGGTAATCTCTTAATTAGTGCCTTAAGCATTCTTAGTTAATGAGATTAAGTGTTCTACTTAAGCTCATTCCTTTACTTGAATTTTTGGTTGGAGTTGGGCAACCACATTGCCTTGACCGATTCTGCATCAAGAGGAGAAGAGGGAGGAGAATCTAAAAGAGGAGTTGAATACTCAAGGTGAGGAAATCTACCTTAACTACTAATCTAATGTATTTGAATTTGGGAATGGGTAAAGGAATGAATGAACTCAAACTGTAATAGAAATGTATTTGGATGAATTAGAAAGGATTTGTAAGAAGTGTGTGTAATGAAGGCCTTAGAGCCAAGTAATTGGAGTATGTATATTAGTATTGTTGTTTGTGGGAGTTTGGTAAATTGTGATTTCTATGTGTGCTGGTAGAACCCTTGTGGTTTGGCTAGAATAGGGATGAATTTGATGAGAAAGGATATGTGTGGGTAAGTAAGGAAAGTAGGTGAACTATGGCGAAATTTTAGTAAGAATTGTGCATTAAAGAATGACCTGGTGAATGGGAGAACCAAGTTGTGTATTGGACTTAGAAAAGATGTTAATGGCCATGAAATGGTAATTGTGGTATGAGAGTACTAGGATGTAAAATCTGTAGCAAGAGAGAGACCAAAATGCATTGTAGAACTAGGAAGAAATCGGTGTGCAGGATTTGGTAAATGAGTGTTGGAACTTGGGTGTAGGTAGTGTAATGACTTGGAAATGAATTGGCATGGTAAGGAGAGGTATTTGGAATGCTAAGAATGGCAAGGATTGAGGAAGTATTATGTGAGAGAATTGAATTGTAAAATCTGTAGCATAAGGGTAACAAAAAACGGTTACATGTGTTGAAGAAGAAGTAAGGAAATTGTGTAAGTTGATTTAGGATTGAGAAATGAATTTGATTGATGAACTAAGGTGAATTAGAGGATTTAATTAGTGTTTAAACATGTAGGAAACATGTGGAAATGATTAGGAAAAGATTGGGTGAGAATTGAGGTGAATTTAGAATTCAAAGTAGATAATTAAAAGGGGTTCTGCAGCCGACCCACCCAGGCGACCACCCTAGCCTGGGTCGGTCGGACTAAATTCTGTAACCCGGGTGCGCTCTGCAGCCGACCCACCCAGGCGACCTACCCAGAGTGGGTCGGTCGGCCTTTATAAAAAAAATTAAATTAAAATAAAATCATTAAATATATATATATACATACATTATATATAAATATATATATATATACTTATACCCATACATACATATATATACATACACGTATATATATATATAATATACAAACACACATATATATGTGTATAAGTAAGACATTAGTGCTAGAATAATGAAGGAAAGAAAGTTAAGCACACAAGAGAAAAACTAAGAATAACGGGACAACGGGGTAAGTACGGGAGTAGTAATTATTTGTGTATCGTATGAACATAGTATTAATAACAATGTTGGAAACATTATCAGTGGAACAAGTGTGAACCGAGGAACAAGGGAACACACGGTAAAGCTAACCCCGGTGAAAGGTATGATTTCCTCATGCCCCGTATGCTAACCGAGTTACGTTGATTTGTGTGTTGTATGCCGGCTAATCAAGACTAAAGCATGAAAACGGTTTATTGCCTTTCGTTGTATGTCTTGTTGTATGTTGATTGAGCTAACCTTTCTTGATTGATCGTGTGTGGCTCACTTAGTGCGTAGACCGACTCATAGATGAGTCTTATTGTGTATCAACTCGTAGTAAGAGTCACGTGTGAACCAATGGAACCGTAGCAACGCACTAAACCAACGAACCAATAAACGATAACGTAAACCAATGAACTCACTAGAATGTGAGAGAGTGTACGGGAGTAATAACCTCCTTCCGATAACGGTAGGAGAAACGAAATGAATAATCCACAAACAAAAAGTAGTGGAAGTATATAAGTAACCTCTATTAGAGGAATTATTCTTGGTGCAAGACATGAACCATGGGAGTAGTAAAGAATGATGAGGGATCTCCAACCCCTTAGTAATTAGTCGACCCATTATGAGAGGGCCCGACTGATGTAAGTATGTCCCGAACATGAGAGTATTCGATACGTTGGGGAAACCCTTAAATCTGAGGATACTAGTCGGTCGGTTGTAATTCCCTAAGCTAGTGGAGGTTGTCAAGAGAGATACTTCTAGGCTAATCCACGAGATGTATTATACTCTACTCTGAGAGAAGAGTGTTGGGAACTTGAGTAGTCCGGTACAAACTGGCATTTGAGTATTTGAGGAGCTAAGCGTATAGCCCTCGTATTGTAGGTCCGGTGGCGAGTCTTGTGTATGACTCCGCCCAGAGGCCAAGTAACGAGTAATGAGTATTGCGTATGTATGAGTAAAGTAATGAGTACCGAGTAAGAAGTGAGTATGAGTATGTAATGAGTACTGGTATTGAGTATGTGTGAGCAAGTATCGAGTATTGAGTACGTATGAGTAAGTAAGGAGTATTGAGTAGTGAGTATGCACAAGTGTAGTAACGAGTGCAGAGTAAGGATCGTGTGCATGTAAGGTATTGAACATGGAGTGATGAGTATGCAAGAGTGAGTAAGTATGAGTAGAGTAACGAATATCGAACACAGTACAAAGAGTAATGAATGTATAACAAATACGAATGTTGACTATTGAATTGTCTTCCTGGGTAAGTATTGAACTTGCATATTTATGTAGGAATTTTTGATTGTATTGTTGTAGTATGAGGTGTATGTGCATGTAAAATGAACTCCATGTATACCCGACCCAAAGTAGTCGGCGTACCGCGGTTAGCACGCGGTATATGCGGATTTCATATGCAGCGTAAGCTGACCCCCTAGGGGGACCGTTTTTAGTGTGCAGGTACCCGAAGCTGATCACCGTTCGAGAGAGTAGGACGGGGACTGCTACGTAAGCATGGGTAGTTGTATAGTAGGGATTGACACTTGTATTGTAATGCAAATTGGGAAGCTTGAACTGTATCGGTAATTTAAGGATTGTAGTATACTCGGTATAGTAGTGTATTGGGTTGTAATTGGATTATGGATGAGTATGCAATGGGAAGTATTGTATTGTGTAGAGTACTCACTCGTATGTTCATGTTCATCAGACCGATAGTATGTAGTATTGTAACTCGCCTTGTTAGTCACGTGGGTGACTGACGGCATTGTACACCCGCCGTTGTGTAAGGAGTATCCGCTGCGAAGGTAAGTATTTGTACAGTAATGACGGTATTGGCGGTAGGGTGTTACAAAAAGTGGTATCAGAGCGAAGTATCGCTCTGATGGATGAAATACCGAGTTTAGGTAAATACCGAGTTAGGAATTAGAAACTTAGGGCTAAGGGTTAAGGGTTAGCGTGTGAGGTACGCTAGTTAGGAACGTCCGTGTGAACCGGAAACCTACAACAACCATACCCCGCCCTCCGCAACCCACGGTATTAAGTCGGGAGAAGAACGTCAGAGACAGGGGAAGACCTCTCACACTCGGGTAAACCCGATCTGGCAGTCGTAAAGGTAACCTGAATAGAAAAGAACCTGTCATACGGTAGAGTCCAAGAACTGGAAGTCCCGAAGACGGTTCCCGTTGAACGACAAGGACCGCACTTAATGGCGGAGAAATGAAGATCCTAAATACAAGGATGATGGAATTTATGGCACCATGGGGCGACATGCTTCGAAGTCGCGAGAACCATGAGTAGCCAGCAAGAAGAGAAGCACGATCACGCAATGAAGCAAGGAAGATGGAGTCACAAGCCCGAGACCAAAGAGTCTGCGGACTGTAATATTTGAAAATACCAGCAACGGTATACAAACCGACTAAGGGACTAGTCGAGGTTGGATTAATACCAAACCTACACGCCAAGAGGCTGTAATAACCGAACAACATAGTTCAGATAACTATGAAAGTATTCATAGAACATACACCTATAGGACCACAACGTGGTTCCTAAGGATAAGTCAAGTCTCGTTAACCACAGTGAAGGTGTGAGACCACAGGATTGACAACAACTATGTCAAGAACACTGAGAAACGACTTAGGAGATCGATCACCAAGATCAAAAAGTCAAAGGAAGATCTAATAAAACACCAATCATGGATGGAAACGATACCGTAACCGGTATACGTTAACCGAAAAACAACCTACCCGCGCACTTGCCAGGGCAAGTGCAGCAACTACAAGACAGTTGGAAGACCACTAATGACCACACGTACCTACTAAAGTACCACCATGAGGATTGAAGCACATATAGGATCACCAATCCTAAGGATTTTAAATAATGAAACCTCGGAAAGGCCTAACGGCCCGACCATTGTATTGAGAGTATACCGGTCAGCAAGAAGCTGAACTTGGTCAAGACCTGAATCATGGCAACGCCATGAAGAATTTCTCTTAACACCGAACCGTTATTTCAAAACCAAATTTTTCTTTCAAAACTACGAACCCTTCTTTTAAACCTTGGATTTTTAAAACCAAACAAACGGAATTACGGTGAGTATCATAGAATGATACAAGAGGATTTGACAATAGAATACTTCACCTAGGCGTGTGACGAACACTACGAGTGTACCCAAATACGGGATGTGGGACGACCGCACTCCGAAGGAGCTTGCGGGCCTGACAGATAGTTGGTAAGTGGTAACGTGCCAAGAAGGTACCCCACGTATGTATACATGTAGTGTACGAAACACGGGAAGTAGTCAACTCTGTTCTACGGACCATAAGCAAATTCAAAACAGAATAGTTGGATACCTCAAACCAAAGGGAACTCAGACAAGCTTACAAGCTAAGGAGTCAAGAACCTACTACAGGAGGATGCTTAAGAGTTAAAGGTGCGAGAAGCACCAACAACTGAATAAAGACATTGGACATGTCTTGAATATATTAAAGTAAAACGTGATGACTGGAAGGAATACCCAGTCCAAACACAGTAAGGCAAATGCCTAACATTAACTCATCAGTGTTCAATGAACGGGACGAGATCCCCAGAACAACTACCACAAACACATAGGGTGATGTGGCAAGGTACCGAAAATACCATTCATCACTGAAGGACAACCAAACCTGTTATAACATAAGGAAAAACACCAATGGTCTACCCTAAACGGGAGACGTTATAACCCTCAACGGATGACTTAGATCCAGAACCAAGATAGGATAACAAACTGGACATCCTTATAAATGTTCGCCAGACGCAATAACATAAAAATAATACCCAGGAGCAATCCATAAAGGGTATCAAGTCAACACAGTTGAATGAAATATCGTGGTAAGAACACCACAATTGGAACGAACATACGGTTAGAACACCGAAGGGATCCCACTTGACAGGGGATACCCCAAAGCAATAAATGGTATCGATCTATACCAGGATACAAAAAGGGCCTCCAACAAACGGAAGCGTGATGCACGATCTTATTAGGGAGCCCAGTATCACCTCCAGGCCCAGCGATGGCTTACAGAGAAGTAACCACTCGAGAACGGCCTATGATGAGCAGAGCTCTAGGCAATATGGCTAGTACGCCATGAAACTGTTACCACACAACCCAACGGTTGCAAAACCAATGTGGACTACATGGAAAGTGGTCAAGGATGACACCGATAAAAGAGTAACAACCAATAATGGAGGATCCCCTCATAAATACAAAACCGCAAGAGCGGTGAACACATGGATACCAAGAAGGGAATACCATCAGTAACTGTCAGGAAATATACCCCTCTCAGAACTACTAATGTAGTCAAGCTTGAGCATACAATTATTGTCAAGCAATGTGAAATAAGCTTCAACAGCAATTGTTGACAACCAAGGAGTAACCGGTTATAAAACCAATGATGCTCAGGGAGCTCAGAAAAATAAAGGAATACCACATGCGGTATTTGCCAAATATATGGGGAACCATTGTATAAATGATAGAGATGCATGAGCTGAAGCTAGCAACAGTGGATGCCATGTAAACCAATATTGTGGAATCAGTAAGAACATGGTGCGCATCAGGCGACCAATATACGTGAATAATCACCCAATGCTATGGAGTTGTTAGTACAATATGGTAGACAGACCGGGCGACAAGCTAGAAGTCTGCACCAAATGATGAAGCACCACCTGAAAGAGTAGCGAGCAGTCCTATTGCGATCTCATAAGAGAGTTGCTGCCAAGGGTTCACGCCTCTGCACTCTATAGGACTGAGTGTTTTGGTATTGCACTTGTGTAGTTAATGATCTAGTGGGATAGCTAGGAATATGGAAAATGTAAGTAGTAGTAAATCCTTCCTTCAACCAATAACATGGCATAAGCCAGTTAAGCAAAAGGTCGGGAACAAACCGTGCGGCCTAAGGCCAAGGAAGCACGAAGAGGGTGAAACACACCAATAATCACAAGATGTGAATTCCATTGGAATAAAGTGAAAGGAGACTTAAGAAAGTCACAAGGACCGACGCATTGAAAATGCAAGGTCATACAAGTAAAGAATACTTGTGATGAACCAGAGAAACTGGTACAATTCGGAAACCACTAACAACAGAGGAAGTACCACAACTAAGTAGTGACTTAACCTCAACCGACAATAAGTCGGAGAACCAAGTGTATGATCACTACAAAACACAACAACATGTATGTAGATTGCCAGAGAGCTGGTTACAATCTAAAACTCATCGAGTTTGAGCACGGTAAAAGAACACCACACATGGTTACTAAAAAGAGATGATGGGTAACCCGTTAAGGATAACGAGAAGGGCGAATAACCCAAGTTATCAGGGTCGCGCAGCAGAAGCTAGTGGGCCCAGAATTCTAGGTGAAATACACCTAATACACGAGGTTAATCATTAATGCCTCACAACCATTCAAGCTAGAACCGAACCCGGTTGAGAGTGAAATAACTCCGACGAAAATTCTTGATGCAGGGACTAACCGGTAATACGGTTAAGACCCGTTGATCAAGGAGCATTGTATAATAGACCACATGGAAACTGAACCACTCCATGACGGCTGAATGCCTTCGACCTATGTCCAATGTTGACACATGGTAGATTACGTGGGCGTAATCCCTTTTAAGGGGGGTAGAGCGAAAACCGCGAAATGTATGTTTTACGTGATAGGTGCGTAAACTACAATGCGCATAGCGCAAGAAAAATCGTTTTGATGGTTGATACTTATGTTACATAAACATTTGTATTCACTCATCGTGTAATTGTGGTAATTTGAGAAGCAAGTATAGGAAAAGGAGTAGTGAAACTCCAGGGGAATGAGAACCCCGATTGGTAATAGTATGAGGAATGAGTATGTATGGGAGACTTGAGGAGTATAAATCGGTTTGGAACCGATGTATGTAATGAGTATAAATCGGTATACAACCGATGTATTTTATGAGTATAAATTTGGTATAGCAAATTAATGGGATATTACACCCATGAATCTCTTGAGTATAGTAGTTGGAGATGATGTAGTAATAGTCGATGAGATGATTAGTAAGTAAGTAAGTGACTCATATAAATTGGAAAATGTATGCGTATGATTATGAGTAGCAAGATTAAAAAGATAGAAAACGAAATGATGTTTGACGAGCTGTCTGTTTGTATTGAGGTGGGAAGTGGAACTTGATTTGCTAGCGATCAAGGGAATCCAAACACAAATTGGAGTGGAAGGATAATTCAACACCAATGCTGATCACATTGGGGTTGAAGGACTCTGGAAGCTCCCTTAAGTGGCCACAATAATAACACTAGTAATAGGAATAATCATCATAAATTGAGATTGGGAGATGTATGCAAAGTTTTCAAAATGAATTTCCAAAACTAATTTGGTACAACGTTTTCTTCAAACTTGAGAATGAGGATCGGTTTTAAAACCGCTCCCACGGGCGCTAGTGGATCTTCCATGCCTAGGCACGGGTATCCGGTCGAAACCATAGGAGGTGAAGCTAGTTTTGAGTCTGTGGAAGTGTAGAGTAGTTTGAAACCACTACACCGGTTGTACGGTAACAGTGTGTGTTTTGTATTTTTCCAAGGGCACTGGGGCAGCGTAGTCCGAGTGTAAGTATGAGTAAAGTAAGAGTAAGTGCCTGAGGATCTCTATATGTGCAAATGAATTTGATCAGAACCAAAGGACCGTAGAGCCAGAAAGCGTAAGTGCTCAAGTCATGACGGCCGTGAACCAGAAAGCGTAAGTGTTCAAACGTGACCGGTACCTGAGGGATCACTCGCCATTGGGGGAGGATTGTACCTAATTGTCTGCGGATGGACCCCCTTAGAGAGAAGTAAAAACGGATATTTTTGATTGATATGCATGCAGTGACATGCTGTTTGGATGCGTAGTATGGATCATGTCAGACATTTGGAGTTTGACAAATTATATGTAGAGGTCATAACCTTAGCATAGAGTATTTAAACAAGTAACAGTATCAGATTCACCAACTTTGAGGGCAAAGTTCTTTAAGGGGGGTAGATTGAAATACCCCGAACTTAAATATGGTGATTAGAATATTTTAATATAGTATTTAAAGGCCTAATAGTGCCTAAGTAATTTTTGGTAAAGAAAATAAATCCAAAAGAAATGAGAAAAACGCTTAGAAAGCGGAAAATGCTAAAATAAGCGTTAAATAACCGTAGGAGGTACGAGACCTCGCTTATAGTATCGTAAGGATTCCTAAGGCTTACTCATGCCTAATTAGTATACGGGAATGATTCCCGAAGAAAACGGATCCAAATAAGGTATTAAAACGCTAAAAGAGCTTTAGCGCATATTTTTCGAGGAAACCCGAAAACGTAATTTTTAAGTGGTCAAACGAACCCGTAAAAATTATAAATCATTAAATAGCTATTATTAAGCATTAACGGAAGCTTAATAACCAATAAAAATAAAGAAACGAGAAAATCCGAGAAACGGGCCCGGTTAGTGAATAGTGCTAAAACCGGGTAAATAACGAGCGTTTTCTGTAAAAAAAAATGAAAAACGCTCCAGCATGTATAAGTATAGTGGGCCGGTTTCTTTAGTGACTCAGCCCTCCTTGTTGACTCAATTGACCTCACTAGCTAAAGAAGAAACAAAAACAAAAGCAAAAGTGAAAGAAAAGTACAAAAGCTACTTTTAGTCTTCTCTCTCCTCTACTCCCCCTCTATCTCACGTTTTTTCCCCCCCCAGACCTCTCCTTCTTCTTTGTTCTGCTGGGGACGATTTTGAAGCTCCTCAAAAAGCTTCCATGGCTTCTCCATCTTTCCAAGCTTGCCCAAGCTTCATTTAAGCCCCAAATCGAAAATAAATTGCATATTCTTCTCCCCTCATCAAGCTCTACATTTCTATCTTTTCAAAATTCAAATGGAGGAGTTTGACCTCCATGGGTTTTGGGCATTTGAAGAGAAAATTACATATTCTTGAAGCTTGGAGTCTCCTCTTCCACTTAAGGTAAAAAGATTCAAGAGAAAAACTCATTTTCTCCATTTCCATGCCTTGGCCGATTCCGGCTTCTTTTAATGCCTTGTTCTTTTCTTGTTTTGAGCATCTTTCCGAGCCTCCAATGGTGGATTAGATCCCTCTTTTGATTTATGGCAAGAAACCAACTCTAGGGTTTCACAAGTAATCTCTTAATTAGTGCCTTAAGCATTCTTAGTTAATGAGATTAAGTGTTCTACTTAAGCTCATTCCTTTACTTGAATTTTTGGTTGGAGTTGGGCAACCACATTGCCTTGACCGATTCTGCATCAAGAGGAGAAGAGGGGAGGAGAATCTAAAAGAGGAGTTGAATACTCAAGGTGAGGAAATCTACCTTAACTACTAATCTAATGTATTTGAATTTTGGGAATGGGTAAAGGAATGAATGAACTCAAAACTGTAATAGAAATGTATTTGGATGAATTAGAAAGGATTTGTAAGAAGTGTGTGTAATGAAGGCCTTAGAGCCAAGTAATTGGAGTATGTATATTAGTATTGTTGTTTGTGGGAGTTTGGTAAATTGTGATTTCTACGTGTGCTGGTAGAACCCTTGTGGTTTGGCTAGAATAGGGATGAATTTGATGAGAAAGGATATGTGTGGGTAAGTAAGGAAAGTAGGTGAACTATGGCGAAATTTTAGTAAGAATTGTGCATTAAAGAATGACCTGGTGAATGGGAGAACCAAGTTGTGTATTGGACTTAGAAAAGATGTTAATGGCCATGAAATGGTAATTGTGGTATGAGAGTACTAGGATGTAAAATCTGTAGCAAGAGAGAGACCAAAATGCATTGTAGAACTAGGAAGAAATCGGTGTGCAGGATTTGGTAAAATGAGTGTTGGAACTTGGGTGTAGGTAGTGTAATGACTTGGAAATGAATTGGCATGGTAAGGAGAGGTATTTGGAATGCTAAGAATGGCAAGGATTGAGGAAGTATTGGATGAGAGAATTGAATTGTAAAATCTGTAGCATAAGGGTAACAAAAACTGTTACATGTGTTGAAGAAGAAGTAAGGAAATTGTGTAAGTTGATTTAGGATTGAGAAATGAATTTGATTGATGAACTAAGGTGAATTAGAGGATTTAATTAGTGTTTAAACATGTAGGAAACATATGGAAATGATTAGGAAAAGATTGGGTGAGAATTGAGGTGAATTTAGAATTCAAAGTAGATAATTAAAGGGGTTCTGCAGCCGACCCACCCAGGCGACCTACCCTAGCCTGGGTCGGTCGGACTAAATTCTGTAACCCGGGTGCGCTCTGCAGCCGACCCACCCAGGCGACCTACCCAGAGTGGGTCGGTCGGCCTTTATAAAAAAAAATTAAAATTAAAATCAAATTAAATATATATATATACATACATGCATATATATAAATATATATATATACTTATACCCATACATACATATATATACATATACGTATATATATATATATATATATATATATATACAACACACATATATATATGTTATAAGTAAGACATTAGTGCTAGAATAATGAAGGAAAGAAAGTTAAGCACACAAGAGAAAAACTAAGAATAACGGGACAACGGGGTAAGTACGGGAGTAGTAATTATTTGTGTATCGTATGAACATAGTATTAATAACAATGTTGGAAACATTATCAGTGGAACAATTGTGAACCGAGGAACAAGGGAACACACGGTAAAGCTAACCCCGGTGAAAGGTATGATTTCCTCATGCCCTGTATGCTAACCGAGTTACGTTCATTTGTGTGCTGTATGCCGGCTAATCAAGACTAAAGCATGAAAACGGTTTATTGCCTTTCGTTGTATGTCTTGTTGTATGTTGATTGAGCTAACCTTTCTTGATTGATCGTGTGGCCTCACTTAGTGCGTAGACCGACTCATAGATGAGTCTTATTGTGTATCAACTCGTAGTAAGAGTCACGTGTGAACCAATGGAACCGTAGCAATGCACTAAACCAACGAACCAATAAACGATAACGTAAACCAATGAACTCACTAGAATGTGAGAGAGTGTACGGGAGTAATAACCTTCCGATAACGGTAGGAGAAACGAAATGAATAATCCACAACAAAAAGTAGTGGAAGTATATAAGTAACCTCTATTAGAGGAATTATTCTTGGTGCAAGACATGAACCATGGGAGTAGTAAAGAATGATGAGGGATCTCCAACCCCTTAGTAATTAGTCGACCCATTATGAGAGGGCCCGACTGATGTAAGTATGTCCCGAACATGAGAGTATTCGATACGTTGGGGAAACCCTTAAATCTGAGGATACTAGTCGTAATTCCCTAAGCTAGTGGAGGTTGTCAAGAGAGAGACTTCTAGGCTAATCCACGAGATGTATTACTCTGAGAGAAGAGTGTTGGGAACTTGAGTAGTCCGGTACAAACGGGCATTTGAGTATTTGAGGAGCTAAGCGTATAGCCCTCGTATTGTAGGTCCGGTGGCGAGTCTTGTGTATGACTCCGCCCAGAGGCCAAGTAACGAGTAATGAGTATTGCGTATGTATGAGTAAAGTAATGAGTACCGAGTAAGAAGTGAGTATGAGTATGTAATGAGTACTGGGTATTGAGTATGTGTGAGCAAGTATCGAGTATTGAGTACGTATGAGTAAGTAAGGAGTATTGAGTAGTGAGTATGCACAAGTGTAGTAACGAGTGCAGAGTAAGGATCGTGTGCATGTAAGGTATTGAACATGGAGTGATGAGTATGCAAGAGTGAGGAGTAAGTATGAGTAGAGTAACGAATATCGAACACAGTACAAAGAGTAATGAATGTATAACAAATACGAATGTTTGACTATTGAATTGTCTTCCCTGGGTAAGTATTGAACTTGCATATTTATGTAGGAATTTTTATTGTATTGTTGTAGTATGGGTGTGTATGTATGCATGTAAAATGAACTCCATGTATACCCGACCCAAAGTAGTCGGCGTACCGCGGTTAGCACGCGGTATATGCGGATTTCATATGCAGCGTAAGCTGACCCCCTAGGGGGACCGTTTTTAGTGTGCAGGTACCCGAAGCTGATCACCGTTCGAGAGAGTAGGACGGGGACTGCTACGTAAGCATGGGTAGTTGTATAGTAGGGATTGACACTTGTATTGTAATGCAAATTGGGAAGCTTGAACTGTATCGGTAATTTAAGGATTGTAGTATACTCGGTATAGTAGTGTATTGGGGTTATAATTGGATTATGGATGAGTATGCAATGGGAAGTATTGTATTGTGTAGAGTACTCGGTATGTTCATGTTCATCAGACCGATAGTATGTAGTATTGTAACTCGCCTTGTTAGTCACGTGGGTGACTGACGGCATTGTACACCCGCCGTTGTGTAAGGAGTATCCGCTGCGAAGGTAAGTATTTGTACAGTAATGACGGTATTGGCGGTAGGGGTGTTACACCCCAGGTGCCGTAAATTCCATTATCCTATGATTAGGATTCTCAATCTCCCGCTATTAAGTGCGGTTGTTGTCGTTCAATCCAGAACCGTCTCCGAGATTTCTAGTTCTCAGAATCTACTGTATGACAGGTTCTTCCTCTTACAAGTTTTATTTTGCAACTACCAGATTAGGTTTACCCGAGTATGAGAGGTCTTTCCATCTCTCTCGCGTTCTTTTCCCAACTTTATAACGTGGGATGCGAAGGGCGGGATCACACTGGAAGTTCCTATCTAGCGTACTTCTCACGCTAACACTCAACCCTTAGCCTTAAGTCTCTAATTCTTAACTCGGTATTTCCTAAACTCTCGGTATTTCGAGTAATCAGAGCGATACTTCACTCTGAAACCACTTTTTGTATCACCCTTATCGCTAATCCAGCCATTATCTCCTAATCTATCTTAATTACCAGTAACAATGCAGTGGAATTTTTACTCCCAACGGTGGGTGATACAATGCCGTTAGTCACCCACGTGACTAACAAGGCCAAATTCAAATATAATATCAGTCTGATGAACTAGTATACTGAGTACTCTATCCCAATCAATACATTTCATTCCTTTTTCAGATCACCATACGAATACAAATCTCAAATCAATTCTATACCGAGTCTACTACAATCCTCAGTTGCCGATAGCATTTTGGACTTACAATACCACAAATATAAAGCCAATACAAAGGTTCTTAATCAACTACCCATGCTTATGCCACAACCCCGTCCAATTCTCGAACTGTTTTCGGCTTCAAGGTACCTGGAAGATAAAAAAAGGGTGCCTCTAGGGGCTCAGCAACTTGCTGGTATGAAATTCGCATACCCCGCGTGCTAACGGGGGTACGCCGACTACTTTGTCGAGAACATGGAATTCATTTTAATTCAATAATCATGCTCACATTCAAGGTATTCAAACATGGAATACAATAACAACTAACACAACAAGATTGTTAGTTAGTATTAACTTACTCTTAAGCCTTGAGGGTTTTACCTCACTCATGCCTTAGTCACTTTAGTCTTTATTCTCCCATTCTCTTGGGATGCTCATACTCGATCTCTCTTAGGATCATAGATACTACAAGTCTCCATCTCAATTCTCAATTCTCGATTCTCAACTCTCGATACTCAATTCTCAATTTCAATACTCAACTGGATATCTATAAAGTCATTACCCATGACCTCCGGGCTGAGTCATACACAAGACTCACCACCGGGCTTTCAAATACAAGTCTTACTTCCCCGGTTTCGACCCTACTCTGGGTCTAGCATAGTGGGGAGGTTCGACTATCAACCGGAACTGTACACTTAGCTCCTCAATTACTCAAACGTTCGTACCTCTACCGGGCTACTCAATTTCCCAAATACTCCTCTCTCGGAGTTACATTATAATCATAAAGATCAGCCTAGAAGTATCTCTCTCAATATCATCTAATAGCTTAGGGAATTATTTCAATTTCTAGTATTCTCAGATTTAAGGGTTTCCCCAACGTTTCAAATACTTTCATGTTCGGGACATTTTCTCATATTAGTCGGATCTCATATTGTAGGTCGACTATTTTTCTAAGGGAGTTTGATGGTCCCTTATCATTCTTTTACTTCTCTCAAAAGATTCTTTTCATTGAACTATCATCATCCTCTAAGTAGAGGTCATTACTTTGTTCCACTATTATTTGTTTCGTGGATTATTTCGATTCGGTTCTCTAACTAATATCGGGAATTTACTAATCCCGTACAACTGTCTCACGTTCTAGCGAGTTCATAGGTTTACATTATAGTTATTTTGATTCAATACTTTTCGTGTGTTTCCATGTTTTCAATATTTTACCAAACGACTCTATCTATGAGTCACTAACCAATCGTTACTCATCTATAAGTCGGTCTATAACGCTAAGTTAGATGAAACAGCGTACAAGGATGGTTAGTACACACAGCATGCATCAAGATACACAATCAAAGCAATAGTCATTTTCATGCTTTTATATCTTGATTAAGTCGGCACACAAGAATACAACACACAAATCAGTGTAATCCGGTTAGCATATAGGGCATGATTAAATCATACCTCCCACCACGGGTTACTTTACCACGTCACCTCATGTTCCTCGGTTCACACTTGATTCCCTGATAACATTTCAAGGGTTTCTATTAATAACAAAGTACTACGGTATGTAACAACTAATACTCCTGTAGTTTAACCCCGTTACCCCGTTAATCTCAGTCTTGCTCAAGTGTTCCTAAGTTCACAACTTCTCGTTCATTTCTCCCACTAGTCTACTTAGGTTCTTAGGTGCATTTTTTTTCTTACCATCATTACACTCCCAATGGATTACTACTAATGCCATTTTTTTACCCGACCTACCTTGCCAAGGTCGGTCGCAAGGTCGGTCGGAGTCAGTAGGTTACGAGTTTACAAAATTTAAGTCCGACCGACCTACCAAGGTCGGTCCTAAGGTCGGTCGAAGTCAGAAGACTTCCGGATTTGAAAATTTTAGCCCGACCGACCTTACCAAGGTAGGTCCTAAGGTCGATCGAAATCAGAATACTCCAGATTTGTAAATTTTAGGCCGACCGACCCAAGGTTGGTCCTAAGGTCGGTCCAGCCCAGTACCCATTTTAACTACTCACTTTGGACTCCAAACTCACCTCAATTCTTACCCAATCCTTTCCTAATCATTTCCACATGTTTTCTACATGTTAAAACACCTTAAAACTCCTTAAAACTTCCTAAATCATTGGCCTAATTCATTACCCAATTCTTGTCCAATTCCACAATTTCAATTCCCATTTTCAACACTCATGCACACTAGTGCATTACCAACCTTCTCTAGGTAGTTTACCATATCCTCAACTCATTTGACCATTCCAACTCCTTTCTAACCATTTAAAATTCATTACTCAAGGTCATCCTCCATTTCCAAGGTCATGCACCATAAACCTTTTTCCTAGAAATCCATTGCACCACAACACTCATTTGTTACAGATTTTTACCCTTCCTTTTCTAACTCTTATATCCACATTAAAGGGTGGTTAACTAATCCAAATAAATCTCTTACAACACCTAGTTAACTCTCTAGGTTGTTCTCACCCATTACAACACCTAAAACACATTATTTCTACTAAAATTTTGCCATAACTCACCTACAAATCTAACATTGCCCAAATGCACAATTTTCCATTTCCTAATGTATTCACTAGCCACATCCACATGGGATCCTACCAGCATACAATATTATTCAAAATCCACAAGTCAACAATATAAGCTTAATCTCAAATCACTTGGCTCCAAGGCCCTTAATTCAAACAACAATTCACATTTCCTCCTAATCACCACCAAACACATCTCCGGTTCAGATTTCAATTCATATTTCGGGTTCAGTCATTTATTTACCCATCCCAAATCCTAAGCCAACCAAAATAAACATTAAGGCTAGCTTTTTACCTTAATCTTCTAAGTTCCTTTTCAATTCTCCTCTTCTTGACACCAAAATGGCCAAGGAAATTCAAATGCCATCAACACTAAATTACCATTCAAAAGGGCAATGGGACTAAGTACAAGCACTTAGGCACATTAACTAACCCTAGGATTCAAAAGAGGCTTAAAGCACAAAGATAGGGTTTGCCTTTGAAAGTTCTTGAATGGTTATTAATTCTTGAATCAAAGAAGGATTTCCACCACCACTTAAGGCTTGGAAAATTTCTCAAACAAAGAAAGAATAAGGTATCAAAATGGGTAGAAATCGGTCAAGACAAGGGATGGAGAAAAAGGAGTTTTTCCTTCGAACTTTTTACCTTAGAAGAAAGAGGAGACTTCAAGCTTCAAGAACATGTGGTTTTCTCTTCAAATGGCCAAAACCCATGGAGGTCAACTTCCTCCATTTGAGATTTTGGAAAGATAGAAGTGTAGCTCTTGATGAGGGGAGTTCAAATATGTGTTTATTTTTGCATTTGAAGCTTTAATGAAGCTTAGGCATGGAGAGAAAGAGGAGCAGCCATGGAAGCTCCAAAAATCATTCCAGCTGAAGAAGGGAGGAGGAGAGTCCGGCTGGAGAAGGAAGAAAGGTGGGAAAGAGGGGAAATGAGAAGAGAGAAGAGATAAAGTGTTTTATTTCACTTTTTGCTTTTACCTTTTTGCTTTTCTCTCTTGTCTTCTAGCTAATTTACTTATTGAGAGAGGTGGGAGCAATTCGTGACACACATAAAAGGGAGCCAGCTTTTTAATTGCAAATGGGGAAGTATTTTTCTTTTATTACAGCTAACACCCCATAAGTTCTCGTTTTTGCACTATTCACTAACCGGAACCCGTTTTCTGAAATTTTCTCGTTTAATTAATTTTAATGGTTCTTAAACTTCCATCAATACTTAATTATAGTTATAGGGTCAACCATAATTTTTACAGGTCCGTTTCACCACCACTTAAAGTCATGTTTTCAGGTTTTCTCGAAAAACGTGCTTTAAGACTCTATTAGCGTTTTAACCCATTATTTGGATCTGTTTTCTTCAGGAATTGTTCCCACATATTATTTAGGCATAATTAAGCCTTAGGAATCCATTTAGAACCCTAACCGAGGTAATATACCTCCTATGGTTGCGCAACGCTCATTTTTGCGTTTTACTTGCTTTTTAAGCGTTTTCTCTTTTTTTTTTTACTTTCTTCACCAAAGCTCTTTAGGCATCATTAGTGTTGGGGTAAAACCTAACGGCAAGTGTACCGGTCGATTATAGCAAGTTTAAATCTCGGAGTATTCCCTGAGTATCGAATCCAAGGAGGCAGCGGCTAGTTTAATTTCTACTTACACACAAAACAAATAACAGGAAATTGGGGGTTTTTGTATGTGATGGTGAATGTTGTAAAAAAAAGCAATAAACAACAGGTAAATAATTGTTTTGATTTTTGTTTGATAAAGGAAATTTCGGTTTACTACTTCTCTCTAGATTGCAATTTCTTCCCCTAAGTGATTTCTACAGTATTCTGAATAAAACCCTAGAATAAAGATAACTCGTATTCGGTCTCTCCCGCTCCACGAATTCTAATTAGCAAAGACCGAATCCTAACTCTCGTTATGAATCCACTGTTTACTAATTGCTTTAAGTGTAGTCTAGATTAATGGTCAGCTAGCGTTTAGAGGAATTACCATCTCTATACTAACGGTTCTTTCCCTGTAGTCAATTGATAGCCGCAGTTCTCACTTATAAGCTAACAAACTGATAAACTTATTTATTGATCAGATTAATAAGTCTAGGAATTCATAAGGGCAAATAACTTTATTCTATTGTACTGCAGAAAATCACAAAGGTTCAAAAGTAATTATTCTAGAGAGAAGTAGTAAACCGAAATTTCCTTTATCAAACAAAAATCAAAACAATTATTTACCTGTTGTTTATTGCTTTTTTTTACAACATTCACCATCACATACAAAAACCCCCAATTTCCTGTTATTTGTTTTGTGTGTAAGTAGAAATTAAACTAGCCGCTGCCTCCTTGGATTCGATACTCAGGGAATACTCCGAGATTTAAACTTGCTATAATCGACCGGTACACTTGCCGTTAGGTTTTACCCCAACAAGTTTATGGCGCCGTTGCCGGGGAGGCACGGTTGCTTAGTTTAATTTTTATATTGGTATTTTAATTTTTTTTATATTGTTTTGTTTTTGCTTTTTTGTTTAGTTTATTTTTGTTTTGTTTTATTTTATTTTTATTTTATTTTTTTTGTTTTCTTAGCTTTGTGCAATTTGTCTCTTATTTTTGGTTCCAGTATTATTTTGGTTTTACTTGATTGAGTTTACTTTTACACCTACTGTCAGTTATCTGATTTTGGTTTATGGTTAAAACTCGTTCTGA
This sequence comes from Limonium bicolor, assembly GCA_023374045.1. NCBI lineage: Eukaryota > Viridiplantae > Streptophyta > Magnoliopsida > Caryophyllales > Plumbaginaceae > Limonium > Limonium bicolor. Next base: position 307,066,272 of record CM041778.1, read on the forward strand.
AGGAAACCCTGAATTCGAAATTGAATCAGAAATAGACAGAGTAACAAGAAGGATTCGAAAAAGGTTAGTGTTGGATCCTCCAATTGAGCAGGAAGTGCCTCCAAAAGATTCACCAGCAGAGGAGATTGCTTCTGAGTTACTAGTTGAAGAAGAGATTCTAAACAACCCCTCAGGAGCCAATATGGAGAATTGAATTCGGGGAGGCACATGAGGGATTACACCCGCCCAAGCGTCGAAGGGCTTATTTCACCGATAGTAATTCCTGAGCTACCAGCTGGAGTGCAGTGGCAGTTCAAGACACACTATGTTACTATGGTCATGAACGCACCCCAGTTCAGCGGGACAGTCACCGAAGATCCCAATGTCCATCTCACCACTTCCTGAGATTGGTAGGAGCATGCTCTACATCAGCTTCACAAGAGGTTGCTAGATTGAATCTCTTCCCATTCTCCCTGAGGGATAGAGCTGCAGAATGGTTAAACTCATTAACGCCCAACAGTAATCACTACCTGGACGGAGTTAGCAAATGTATTCTTGGCGAAGTATTTTTCCCTCCTTCTTGGAATGCTGACTATGAGAGGAGAGATTACCAACTTCAAGCAGTTCACCGGTGAGACATTATCTGAGGCTTGGGAGCGTTTCAAAGGGATTGTGCGCAGAGTACCACACCATGGCTTGGGAGAGGAGGTAATTTTACAGTCCTTTTACAAAGATTTGGATCATTCAAGCCGTTTGTTGGTAGATACTTGTGCAGGAGGAAGCCTCATGGAGTTACCAATAGCTAGAATCAAGGAATTGTTGGAGACCATTACCAATGCATCCAATCAGTGGGGAGGTGCTAGGACATCTACTGAGGTTCCCCCAAGGAAGACCGCTGGAATCTATGAGGTAGATTCGAACACTCTTTTAGCTGCTAGAATGGATAGCATGTCTAAGCAATTCGAGAAAATGTGTGCAATGATGAACCCTCAGTCAAGTGCAGCTGTTGTGACCGATTCTTTCCCACAGTGTGAGTATTGTGGTAGAAGTTCCAACATGTGTCAGTGTACTTCTCAGCAAAATGAAGATGTAAACTATCTGGGAAATAGGCAAGAGAACTTCTACAACAATCAAAACAATCAAGGATATCAGCAGCAGAGGTTCCAGGGAAATAACTACAGTCAGAGGCCTCCACAGCAGAACACTCAGCATTTTCAGAGACCTCATCAGAATCAACAAATGCAGAACCAGCAGGCACAGAAACAGCCAGCTGGTGTGAGTTCAAGTTTGGAGGATATGATGCGGGAGTTTATCTTGTCGACCAATAGGAAACTCGAACAACAAGAACACAAACCATGAGAACAAGACATTCATCTTGGAGCAGAGAGCTTTCAAACAAACATATTGAGACTCAGATTGCCCAACTGAATGAAAAATTTTCTGATAGACCTACAGGGGCTCTACCTAGCCAGCCAGAAAAGAATCCTCGCGAGTAGAAAGCTAAGTTTTTTGTTGTGGTTGTTGAGAAGAAGTCCACTTGTCTGCAATTTTACCTGTTTAACAAGAGATTAGGACTCCAGTAAAGTTTTTGAAAAACCCAAGGAGAAGGAGTCTCCTGAAACTCAACCTTCTTACTCTTCTATTTCCAATCGTAAATTTGAAGAACTTGTTCCTTTTCCTGACAGGTTAAAGAAAAGGGACCTTGATGAACAGCTTGGAAATTTCTTAAAATTTTTAAGAAAATAACTAAAGATATTCCTTTTTATGATATGCTTAAGTTAATGCCAAATTATGCTACACTGGTGGATGATATTTTGGCTAACAAATGTCTACTGCATGAAAAGGAAACAGCGAAGAAGGTAGCTACTAGGAGTAGTAAAGGTAAAGCTACTGAGCCTCTGGTGGTGAGCATAGAGCAACCGGTGCTAGAGAATGAGCGGAATTGTGAAGTTACCAAATCTCCTTCACCTACACCACCTACAGTTGAAGTTTCTCCTCCTCCAGTTCCATCTCCAAACAGAACCAAGCGTTCCAAAGAGGATAGTGAGTTTGATAAGTTTTTACTTTACTTCGTCAATTATCTGTTGTGATATCCCCTTTGTTGATTTAGTTGCGAAGGTACCTAACTATGCCAAGTATTTAAGGAAGCTTTTATCTAATAAGGCAAAGTTAGTTGAGACCAGAACTATTCAGCTCACAGAGACTTGTTCAGCAATCATACAGAAGCGCTTACCAGAAAAATGCAAAGATCCTGGCAGCTTCACAATTCCATGCAGAGTAGGAGACATTGACTTCGACCACTGTCTTGCTGATTTAGGAGCGTCGATTAGTCTCATACCATACACTTTATTTGAAAAGCTTGGAATTGGAGACTTACAGCCTACACGAATGACGCTTCAGCTGGCAGATCGCTCCATGGTTTACCCTTATGGAATTGCAATGGACGAATGGTTAAATTGGAGCATCTGTATTTCCCCTGCGACTTTGTCGTACTCGACATGGCTGTAGACCCAACGGTCCCTATTATCCTTGGAAGACCCTTCCTAGCGACAGCCGACGCTCGAATCGAAGTTGCTCATGGAACGATCACTTTGAATGTAGAAGGTGAGCAGCTACTGTTTTATGCTGGTAGGTGTAACACCCCATCCAAAACCTTAACACTTAATCATAATCACAGCGGAAATCATTACTTAAACATATACCAAAAGGGCGGTGTTACACGCCGTTAGCCACCCACGTGGCTAACAAGGCTGTTACGCAATATGTATCGGTCTGATCACACGAGTTCCGAGCATAATTACAACCTTACAAATTCACCTATCCAAAAGGAATGACGATATACCGAGTGTAATTGTTCAAAATCACTAACCGACTTTACATCCACCAAAATAAACAACCTCGAGTGTACAAACACTACTCGGGTTCAACATCCAAAAATAACCAAATATCAGCAACCTAGGATCTAAAGCCATTCTGCTTCCTCGATCCTCATCCTGCAAATAAACATAGCCCCCAAGGGGGTCAGCAACCTTTTGCTGGCATGGTTAACGTGCAGCCCGCTGACTACCGGGATACACGCAACTATTTGTCATTATTACATGGCGTTGATTTTATCATACAACATGCATATATATATAGCAGGAATTATTGTAGAACAATAACACACATACATGGTGAAAGCAGTTCACTTTAAGTAACAACCAACATGGTTAGTCAACTTGTAAGCCTAGAGGATGTCTTCATCCTCATGTTAAGCTTAACACATATACATTACTGTTTTGTTAGTCGGATGAGTAACTTTAACTTGAAAGATGAGACGAGCGTAGTGACCCGAACACATCAACACATAATTTCCCCCTAGCCCGAGTGGAAGTCAGGTAGGTAGCTTTGGCTAAGCTATGGAGGTCGAATTCCCCATAAAAGGAAAACTACCCTAACATAAGGAGAGAGTCGAATCTGATTCAGATGTCGACACCCGCACATACACGCGTGACCGGAACGACCGGATTCCTCACTCCCCTGTTAGCACTCGTTAGAAGTCCCACAATGGGAGCTTAACATCATCTCACACAATTAAGTGTTTGAGTCCAGTTAGACATACAAGGAAATGAGGCATAAATCAGTAACACACCATCACACCATACACGCATAGCCGGGTTAGAACGTTCCTTAGGTTGAGGGACGTTATTACCGGATACCGTTCTCGTACGTTTCCTAGTTTTGGTTAATTAACAGTTAGCACGCATTCGAGGTTACCGGTATCAGTACACACACGTCACAATAATAATAATAACTGTAAACTCGTTTCATGAATTAATCTTACAAGGTTGTAAACACGCAGAAAAAACAACAGCACACAAGCCGTGTAAACCGGTAGGCAACAGACTGCAAGAAAACCATACCTTGGTCCTTGCCGCTCTAGTGTTCCACCGTACGTGGTTCCTAAACACGATTATAGTCGGTTTAATATACGTATATACTCTTTACTTCTAGACCCTTGATAAACTTGTTACTTCACATTCCTTGTTTATTTTTCTTTCACACTTTATTATGATTTTTCCCCATCTTTTAGTTGTTATTATAGTCCACCTACATGTTCTAGACAAACCCCCGCAAACGGAAGTCAAAACGGGGCTCAAACGAGCAGTTTATGTTGAAAACAGTGACATGTCCGAACTTGTGTCCGGACATCAATGTTCGGACACAAGCCGAGACTCAGAAGTTGAAAACTGGCATTTGTCCGAACTTGTGTCCGGACATCAATGTTCGGACACAAGTCGAGAGCAAATCTGGGAAATTTTTAACATGTCCGAACTTGTGTCCGGACATCAATGTTCGGACACAAGTCGAGACTTAAACCCGTGAAAATTTTGATGCGTCCGAACTTGTGTCCGGACATCGAAGTTCGGACACAAGTCGAGACTTAAAACCTGTGAAAATTTTCGAGTGTCCGAACTTCGAAGGTCGGACCGAAGTTCGGACATCACCCAAAGTTCCGAAAATTTATAACTTACGAGGCATGTCTGAACTTCCAAGTCCGGACGGAAGTTCGGACAGACCCAGAAATGCATTTTTCAGTGGCGTTTTCAATACCGAATTACACCCAAACTTAATACAATTCTTGGCATGACTTCCCCATAGTTATTACATGTTTTCCCCACATTATCTAGCCCTCAAAAACACTTTGACAACAACTCATTCAAAAACACCAATTTGTATACAAATCCATCAATTTAAACAACACCACAATGTATATAACCTTTAGAGTTTGGCACTTAAACAACAACAATTTAAACACTGAATTTCCTCATATTATTAGCAACACCTGCAATTCACTGAACATTTATTTACACCAAAAAAAACACATTCCATAGCTCACACATTGGTTTAAGGTAAGTTTATTACCTTTGTTTTCCTTCCCAAACCTTCCCTTCTCTTTACTCCTTGTTCCACAATCGGTTATCAACGGGATTTTACCGCTACACTAATGATCAAGCCAAGATTGCCAAAATGAGTATTTAGGGTTTATAATTCCTCTAACCCTAGAATTAGAAATTGCTTGAACTTAGGAAGGGAATTACCTTCTATTTCAAAAATGAAATGCTTGGTAGTGGGATTGGGCTAGCTCCAACTCCTCAAGGAGATTGAACAAGCTAACATGGAGAACAAGCATGGTGTTCAAAACAAGGAAAATCGATTTCAAGAAGGAAATGAAGGAATGAGTGAGTTGTTGATTTCCTTCTTACCTTAGAACAACAAGAAGACCCTTGGCTTCAAGAATATGAAGTTTCTTCTTCAAAATGTGGAACACCCATGGAGATGAAGTATGGAGTTTTGGGATTTTGAAAGGTACGAAATGATCCCCAAGATGAGAGGAGTATTTTGGTGAAAGAATTTCTTGATTTGGAGCTAAGATGAGGAAGTTACAAGAGATTGAAGTTGGGGTTTTCCTTGGCTTTGTGAAATCGCCATTGTTGGGAGACAAACAGAGAAGAGAGCTGGGAGAGGGAAAGGTAACCGTGAGTGAAGAGAATAGGTAAGAGAGAGAGAGTGTGAGGGAGTTTTGTGTGTGAGAGGGGAAATAAATGTATTTTATTGTTTTGTAGTTTAGTAAATGAGTAGTATTAATAGAATAGAGAGGGAAGTAAAAATCTGGTTTTTATTTTACAATGTGAGAGAGTGGCACTTGGTCATTAGCAGATAACACCCGTTAATTCCCGAACTGTCGGTTTTAACAGTCCGGGTCCGGTTTCCGGAATATATATTTTTGATTCTAAAAATTCTTAGACTTTAATTAGTGTATAATTATAGTTATAAAATCAACTATAATTTTTACAAGTCCGTTTTAAAACGTTTAAAGTCACGTTTTTTCGGTTTTCTAGAAAAATGTGCTTTTAAGTCTCGTTTGTGCATTTAATCCATTATATGGATTCGTTTCCTTCGGGAATTTCTCCCACATGTTCTTAATGACTAATTAGTCTTAAAAATATATTAATTATATAATTAACTAACATATAAAGGTTTGGGGTATTTCAATCTACCCCCCTTAAAAGAACTTTGTCCCCAAAGTTCACACTTCCCACGCATCCTAATTATTAGAATACGGTCTTAATTATTAGAATACTGGAATTACTTCTAAAACAACACTTCCATAACAACACACGAACATTCTTTACATCACATCGGACTCAAGGTCCTGATAACACAACATCACTTAGACTTAAAGGTCTATAACATAACAACATAGACATGTATTCCAATACATGCCGTACATACAAAACCGAAGCGGCTCTACCCCCCTTAAATAGGGGTACGCCCCGTACCCTATACATACAAACTAAGAAGTAAACAACGACGGGTACTTCGCCCTCATCTTCTCCTCCAGCTCCCAAGTGGCCTCCTCGACTTCCTGGTTAGACCAGAGAACCTTCACCAATCTCACAGATTTATGGCGAGTGTCTCGAGTCTTAGTGTCCAGGATCCGTACAGGAGTCTCCACTGATCGCATGGTCGGCTCTAATGTTAGCCTCTCGGGCTGAAGTACATGAGACGGATGAGACATATATTTCTTCAACTGGGACACATGAAATACATCATGTACCTTGCCCAGCTCAGCAGGTAAATCAAGCATGTAAGCTACCGGGCCTATCCGCTCCGTCACAACATACGGCCCCACATATTTCAGGCTTAACTTGCCTTTCTGGCCAAAACGAAATACTCCCTTCATGGGGGATACTCTAAGGAATACCTGATCGCCTACGGCGAACTCCAGGTCGCGTCTGCGCACATCGGCGTACGATTTCTACCTATCCTGAGCTGCCTTCATGTTAGCCCGGATTTGGCGAACTTCTGCTTGTACTTGCTCTAAATACTCAGGTCCTATGATGACCGTCTCACTCGACTCATCCCAGCATAATGGCGTGCGGCATGGTCTACCGTACAAGGCCTGGAAGGGAGACATCTTGATCGACGCGTGGTAACTGTTGTTGTAGCTAAACTCGATCAGATGTAACTTATCAATCCAGCTGGTCTGAAAGTCAAGTGCACATGCACGTAACATATCCTCAAGCGTCTGTATGGTGCGCTCACTCTGACCATCTGTCTGTGGGTGAAACGCCGTACTCAACTTCAATTCGGTACCAAGTGCTTCCCGTGTACTTCTCCAATACCTCGAGAGGAATCTGGTATCCCTATCAGACACGATAGTCTTTGGTACTCCATGATGTCGTACTATCTCACGGTCGAAGAGCTCTGCTAGCTTCGCCACTTTCCAGGTGTCCTTCATCGGAATGAATCGGGCCACCTTGGTCAGTCGGTCAACAACGACCCATATCATATTCAAGCCTCCCCGAGTAGGCGGAAGCCCAACAACGAAGTCCATGGAAATATCATGGAACTTCCATTCAGGAACGGGCATTGGCTGTACCATGCCACCAGGACGACGGTGCTCAAACTTGACCTTCTGGCAAGTGAGACACCTAACAACATAATCTGTCACATCTTTCTTCATACCGGTCCACCAGAAATATCTCTTCATACCCTTGTACATCTTTGAAGCTCCGGGGTGAATAGAAGTAGAAGAACAGTGTGATTCACTCAATATGCGCTCCTTCAGCTCAGCGCTACTTCGTGGAATACAAAGTCGGCCATTCAGCCTGATCAAACCATCATCATGAAGTCGGAAGTCATACTTCTGACCTTCGAATGTGCCATCGATAAGCTTCTGTTTGATCTCTTGCATGTACTGATCTGACATCTGAGCACTCCGCACCTCTTCAACAAGCTAGAGTGAGAGATAAGCGAATGGAGAGAGTGTGCTCGGCGACTCAATGCATCAGCTACAATGTTTGCTTTACCTTCCTTGTACTGAAGGTTAATATCATAATCAGTAAGGAATTCAACCCATCTTCTTTGCCTCATGTTCAACTCCTTCTGAGTGAACAGGTATTTCAAGCTCTTGTAATCTGAATAAATCGTCACATTCACTCCATACAAATGGTGTCGCCATATCTTCAATGCGAAGACAATGGCACCCAATTCTAAATCATGCGTAGGATAATTTTCTTCATGTCGCTTCAACTGTCGGGAGGCGTAAGCCACGACCTTCCCGTGTTGCATCAAAACACAGCCCATACCTTTACCTGACGCATCACAGTACACCTCAAAACCATCCAGTACCCTCTGGTATAGTAAGAATTGGTGCAGAAGTCAAAGCATCCATGAGCTCTGAAATGAGCTCTCACAGTCCACAGTCCAATCAAATGGTGCATCCTTCTTCGTCAAGGATGTCAACGGTTTCGAAACACTAGAGAAATTCCTCACAAACCTCCGATAATAACCTGCCAGACCGAGAAAGCTCCGGATGTCGGCAACCGTCTTCGGTCTAGGCCAGGTGCACACAGCATCAATCTTGGCCGAATCCACAGCGATCCCAGCCTCAGAAATAACATGACCAAGAAAAGAGACTTGGTCCAACCAAAACTCACACTTTGAGAACTTCGCATAAAGCTGGTTCTCCCTCAATGTTTGCAACACACTCCTCAGGTGAGCTTCATGCTCCACCTTGGACTTAGAGTAAATGAGAATATCATCGATGAATACAACTACTGACCTATCCAACTGATCTCGAAACAAACGATTCATCAAGTCCATAAACTTTGCTGGTGCATTAGACAACCCAAACGGCATGACCATGAATTCATAGTGCCCATATCTGGTACGAAACGCGGTTTTCTCAATATCACTGTCTCTGATTGCTATCTGATGGTAACCCGATCGCAGATCGATCTTAGAGACACAGATGCACCTCTCAACTGATCAAACAAATCATCGATACGTGGTAATGGGTAACGTTCTTCACCGTCACAGCATTCAGCTCTCTGTAATCGATGCAGAGGCGGAGACTCCCATCCTTTTTCTTCACAAAAAGGACTGTGCTCCCCATGGTGAAACGCTAGGGCGGATAAATCCCTTGTCAAGTAGGTCTCGCAGCTGTTCTTTGAGCTCAGTCATCTCAGCTGGAGCCATACGGTAGGGCGCCTTCGCTATAGGTCCGGTGCCCGGTACCAAGTCGATCTCAACTCAACTGCCCGTGTAGGCGGCATGCCTGGGAGCTCCTTAGGAAAGACATCGGGAACTCCGACACAACCGGCACATCTGGGCTAAACTCAGGGTCTCTCTCTATGTCCTGGACACAGCAGAGGTATACTGTAACGCCCTATTAACCATAAATACAGCGGAAATAAAACTCTAAGGGCGATTAGAGACCATCGGGTTCCCACACACCCGGCACCAAACCTCACCAATTACAACTTACAATCTAACACAAGCTACGGTCTGAACTCGAGAAAAACTTACACAAACATAATAGAAATTAAACATATTCTCTCTCCACAAACCTAGTCCCATCCCAAACGCTCATTCTCCTCGTGGCCACCTGTAAATCAATTCGTACCTGCCAGATGAACCAAGCAGCCCCCCCCAAAAGGGGCGGGTCAGTTCCCTGGAATGAACTGGTACAATTCTCCAAAAACAATCTTATAAAACATAACTCTTCAAATAAACAGTAACATGAAAACAAACTCTTAAAAGTAAAACAGAGATAAAGCACTTCAAAACCATCAAGTTAAAGAGAAAAGAAAAAACAACAAAGATAGAGATAGAGACTTCCAAAACAAGTCATGCCACTTAAGTAGTCACACCACATAGTTAGTAAGCATCCATTGTTGATGTTAGAACCAATTCCCATTAGGAGTAGAAAAACCCAGATAGCCACAAAGGACTAGGAATGAATGAGAGAAAACCAAAACCAGCAACTCAAGAATGGAATGAAACCAACTGGGAGAGATGGCCCCCACCGCCAAGAACGTCCATTAAGGACAGGGGATATACAGCCCCTTACTGTTAACTACGTCTCAGGACAAGGGATATACAGCCCTTTACTGTTTACCACGTCCACTAAGGAAAGGGGATATACAGCCCCTTACTGTTCATCACGTCCACTAAGGACAGGGGATATACAGCCCTTACTGTTAAATATCAATGCCCCTATGGGCGAGGGATATACAGCCCCCTACTGTTCACATTAAAGACGCGCGCACGTCGAAAGAAAGATTTCCAAGATTGACCTTTTCCAAAAATCCCGCTAGATCACCAACTACCCAGAGCAATACCAAAACACTCAGTCCTACAGAGTGCAGAAGCGTAAACCCTAAGCAGCCAATGTCTAACGGGCAACCAAGTAGAAGAAACCAATACCCAAGTGAGTTCCACATCCAAGGCTCAGTTAGTCACACAAGCTGAGTTAGTCACACAACCATTTTTTTCCTTAGAAAATCCTCTTAAAGTCAGTTAGCGTTTTCCAAAACATTCCACAAAGTCAACCATTAAAAATATCGGAGTACGAGAAATCGTACAACACATTCCATAAAGTCCAAAACACATCAAGCTGAGTACGAGAAATCGTACCTGGATAACACTGTAGCAGCTCTAGACAACTTGCGTAAATAATCAACAGTACTCTGAAGAATATTAAAGGTAATCTATCATCAATAACTCATACCCTAAGTTAAACTTAAATAGATTCCTCACTCTCATTTCTAAACCTCGATCATCTTGTAAGCCCTTCGCTTAATTGTTAAGTATAGCCTTTGACTTGTTTTAGAATGTTGTATAGCCCAAGGTTGTAAGACCAAGGAATGTATTTTATCAACACTAGTTAATTGTTCCACCCTTATCCACTTTACCCATACTTAACCATAATTCTCACATTAAAGACCTTTATAACATAAGTGCATTATACCTTATTCAATCAATCTTAGAATTTCAATAACAATTCTTAAGCTCAATGCTTTTATTCTTACTTTAGGACATACATCGTGTTATGACCAATGATGGGTTTATCTTAGAATACTACACTATTATTTCACAATTTATTGACTATGTATCTTTATCAATATCTACTAGATAATCCATTATAACTAAGTCTTCCCCCTTAACTTAATTAAGATCTACATCCCGTATACTGGAATTATAGTGTCGTAGATGCATTTCATTACAACTTCATTGATCTTAGAATTTAGAGAGAACTACTAGACTCAATTACTTTATCTTTACTTTAGAATGACTTAATATAATAACCATTTAATTATCTTGTCTTAAGATGTTCAACTACTCTTCATCCTGAGACAACTATATTTTAATTAACTCAAACCCTTCCAACTCTTTTACTTAGTATCCACAAAGTATATTATTCGCTTAATTATTACCTATATAATAAGGTGTTTTAAGATAACCCTTTTTATGTATCCTTACTCACATTTTAATTTCCCAAGTATTTAATTTTTACACACATTCTCTCCATAGAGTATGTATAATCCTTTTGTACTAAATGTAATAAACCTACGTCTTAAATATATTTTATATTACTTACAAGACCAAGGTTCCAAAGGAATAACTTAATAAATTATTTTCCTTTATTGTATCTTAGGATAAACATTATATCTCGGCATAAGGTAAAGTCTATCTAAGAACTAAATTCTGATTCATAAGTGAAATTGTTAATTATGTAATAAGACAACCCATTCTGAAAATCCCCATACCCTATATTCAAATGACACACTAATATTCCAGTGTTAAAAAGGTAAATCAATATAATCCCTTATGTAACCTAGTTTCATCTAATTAAAGGTTCAATGATTTTAAGTATCAAATTTCCATCTGCAAACCTTTTTGTAAATCTTTAACCATTATGTACATCACTTATTTATAAACTCACATCCTGAATATCGATAATGAATGTATTTTATATGGCTTAACTAATTCCAAGAAACTTAAGGATTATTATTTAGATTAATCTCCTAATCATAGTTTAATATAGTTTTATATCATAATCCTTTTAATGATTTTATCTTAAAATATTAAGTTATTACTCAATACTATAAATATTAAGAAATAATTAAATCTAGACTTATTTATCCTCTTCACATGTAGACGTAAAAGTAACTCATTTATTTTACTATTGTTTATATAATAAGAACATTTAAATGTAAAAGTATTTCATTCATTTTATTACCAATTAAATAATAAGATCTATTTGTGTAACACTCTATGTAAACTAATTACAAATATTCCTAAATTTCAACTTATTAATTTCTTAACCCGATTATAGATTTACATTGTGGACATTGACTAAATATACACATGTATTTTAATACTGTTTATACTTAGAAATTCAAGGGTAACTAAAAACTCAATTCGTAACCATAAATTAATACCACCTCATATAGTATTCTATTATTAGTATTATGTAGAGGTTTTATTTTAAACTCATTAATTCCTGCATTATATTTTCTATAAGGTATTTTATTTCTTTTATTTATTTATTTATCGTATATATATATCCTTCCTATTATATTCCTCACAAGGAATGTTATTTCCTTTATCTATTTTTATTGTATTTATATATATATATATATATACATATACCTACATATATTAAGATTTATCCAGAACACTCTATTGTATCTAATTATATCTAACATCTTTTAGACACATCCAAAACTGATTTACGGTTTATAAAATAAAGTATTTCCCTTAGTTTTAGTTAAACATATTAGCTTCCATATTACATATAGTACTAAAATGTAGTTTAGTTTAAATTCCTTGATTTAATATAAGTTTCTATTTATTTCTCTCATATAAATATACATATAAATATATGTAACAATTTTTACTTCACTTAAAGCTAATACCCAAAATATTTATAAACATACTGTATTAAATGTTAATTAGTCTTATTATATTTTCCCCAACCTATAAAGTTCATTAATCAACTATACTTTAATTTTTGATTACATTAAAAACTATATATTATAAGTTATTCTTATGAAAAACTCACAAACACAATTTTTAAACCTTTTCCCGTTGCCCAAAAATTCCTAAATTTAATATACAGTAACTATAACATTTTAGACATATGATAAATTTTTTATCATAAAAATATCTTTTTAATTTAGCCAAATAATTCCAGAAAACCCGTAACTTGTAAAAATCATAACTTATGTTTAAAAACTCCAAAACCTTAATAATTTACATGAAAATAAACTACATAAAATAAGGAATCTGTGGTTAAAATTTCAAGTCAAAATACCTTCGGGAAGATATTTAAATTAACCCAACAAGTTAAGACTATTTACTGGAATTTACTAAAACCCTTTAATAACTTATTCTGGAACGTTTTAATCTCGGCCGTCCAATCTCTTAAACCGAGATCGAACGGCTCCTGTGCACCGAGTTCATCAGCGACCTCTGTTATCCAACCGAGTACTAATTCGACAATTCCTCACAATCTACAGAACGAAATCACGTGATTCTTGTTTCTATGGATTCGTAATACAATTTCGGTTCCAATGATGCTAATTTCCCCAATTTTAATGCAGAGTTCACCCAGTTTCGTATTCAATTCGAACGTTAGGGTTTAAACTAGTTTCAGAGTGCGATTCGGATATAAATTCGCCAAATTCTCCTAATCTAGAGTGTAATTGACACAATTGAAACATGGGTTAGGTCGGAATCAACACTACCAAACAACATTATCGGAGCAATTGATCGGAAACTCACCGGAATTGCCCGAATCGAAGCGACTCGAAATCGTTTTTCTGGAAAAACTTGAACTTTCGACCAGTTCGGGAAGCACACTTCGAGGATCTATAAGTTATTGCACAGATCGAGTTAGGTTTTGTTTTTGGTCTCATTAGAAAGATGAAACTTAGATCTACACATGGATAACTAGAAATAATCCTAACTCGCATTACACAGAAAGAAAATCGACCCGAAAGTTACGAGTTTACCTCACTGTTTCCGGTATGATTTTATGTGCTGAAAAATCCGGAACTTTGAGCGACTATAACTTCCAAACGGTTATGATTCAGGCTTGGGCACAAACATAAAAATTGTAGACGGTTTAGAGATCTACACAACGAGCTAAAGAAATCAAAATTTGGTTGAGAAACGAAGGATTTATGGCTAGACGAATTTACCTGAATTCGAAGGAAATTGTAAATCTGGGTTACGACTGTGAAAGGTGCCGACTTGAAACGATCTTCCCCCGTTGATGTAGAAGGATTTAGGGCTTGTATGAGTTACGGTTGTAAAGAGGGAATTAAGGAGAAGAGAGTGGCGAAGACGGCATGGAAAAATATTGAGTAATGAAGAAGATATAGCCGTCACAAGTTAGGTCAAGATCGGTTGTTTGCTGGCGAAAAACAAGAGGTAAAATCAGCTAAGTGTTGGGACGCACGAGAGGCTGACACGTGGCACTTTATGAAATTTTGGCTCTAAACTTCAAACTAACATAACTTTGGCTAGGATGATCCGTTTTTGACGTTCTTTTTATCGATCTTCATGGTTTTCCATAACCTATTTATTGGTATAGGTTTCATGGCCTGGTTTGACCATTCTCAAAAAGTCAACTCTAGCAAGGCTTAATAAGCTTTAAGGTTTCTAGAATTTTATTTTGACTTTTATGTTTCAAAACAATGTTCCAACACTTCCCAAAATCTTTATAATATTTATGGAGTGTTTATTAATTTTCCCAAGATTTATTGACTTATAAATCTTATTATTAAATTCATAATACCATATAATAATGTATAATAATTAGGGTTAAATAGAAGAAAACCCCTAAATAAATTTCACACCCCATATAATAATTACTATTCATAATTCCATATAATAATTTAATATTCATAATTCCATATAATAATTTAATACTTAATAGTATTATTAAAGGTTAATAAAAGAAATCCCCTAAATTAATTTAAATTAATTTAGGGGTATTTCAGCATATCCCCCTTAAAAGAAACTTCGCCTCGAAGTTTAAAAATCAACTAATAAGCACTCACATACACCGCACTGCTTCGGGTGTGCTGAGACAATAAAAATTCCAATGAAGTTCCATACCAAACCAATCCTTTATTTCCATCCATTTCCATAACAACATTCCACTCAAGATTACTCAAAATCAAACTGAATCAGGATATACCAAGATATAGCATGATGAAAATCAAAAGTCACATACTGAGTCACAATGCAAAAGCCAAGCACATACAAACACCTCTCATTCTGCTAATATTGTTCTCCCTTTGCTAACAATGCAACGAGGCATAATCCGGATGAGATAACGAAGGAGGAGTATGCCAGCATATCCCCCTTAAAAGAGCTAAGGTACGCCCTCGTACCGCTACTAATGGCACATTCAAAGAATTCAACACCTTATTAACCAGCTTTGTTGAATTTTACTGCACCGTTGATTATATCTATGATCGTTATATATATCTGTATCTCTTGATTGTTATGTATTTGTATTTCCTTGGTGGTTATAAAATTTTATCTTATGATTATTATCCATTCATTTAATGACTGATACGAATTATATGTCCATATATGATCATTTATCATATCAATTATATTACTAAGCTATACCTCGGGTGTAACGTACTTGAGTAGTTTAAACATGATATTCCCGATCATTTAATAATCCTCAATAATCTTCCAAAATTATCTTCAAAGGTTTATTGGCCAACCATATGTTAAAACTCTATAAGATAAATATTTTCTGTGACTTTTCAAGTTTCAATTGTTTCTATGTTTACTTTATAAAATTTACTATATATATTTACATAATTTCACACCCAAGGGAGAATCTAAAGAAGTTCTTATCAATTATAATGTAGCTCCAAAATCTGATTTCTTTATCTTAAAATTATTTTTCAAGATAGGGACTCTATATAAAATTTTAAGTCAAATGAACTAGTCTAAAAAACTCACTCACTCTTGGTGATTATTTTTCTTAGGGTTTGTTCTATGTAAGTGTTCTTCTGATTATTAAATCTTAGTACTCTCTTAGACAATGGTGGCTTTTAGTAAATATCACTCTTAGTGTGTCTTTTAAAATTTTATACTTGTATAATGTTAAACTTCCAAGTAAACATGAGAATTTTCAATCTTTAAGTAACTCTCAAAATTTTTTTTTTTTTTTAAGATGCTCAATACTCAAGTATTTAAGGATCAATGATACTTAGTTTAGTATTACTCTTCTCTTCACTCAATCTTTAAGTAACTTCTTTTATTGATTTTTTTTTTTTTTTAGATCCAACCAGGGGTAGATGTTGTATCTTGGAGTACCCAAACTTAATCCCCTTCCTCCATATATAGGTATTTTCACCAAAGATTTAACTCAATAAACCCTTTACATTTATGAGTTTTAATACCGGATCTTAAGATACAAATATTGATTTGTTCATTGTGGTTTGCAATGAAATATGCCTAGCTCAAGATTTCATGATGGTAACGTCTTACCACCACTTCCCCTCAAGTTCAACACAATCCATCACATGCGTAGAAGATTATTTACAGTTAGATGACAAGGCTTGTCTAGCCCCTAAACTTCCAGAAGTGGGTGTGCACCCCCACTACTTTCAGCCTAGGAGTTCGTCGCACCAGGCACTTCCCGTAGGGTGTTAGGTTTATGTGTTTTCTTTCTAAAGTTAAACATAGAGTTTTAATGTGTTTTACAAGTTCAGATGTTGATCTTTTCTAATATGCTACTAGTTCTTGTTAGCTTAATAATTTTCTAGACTTAAGATTTATCTTAAACATTATCTTTAGGTAATAAATTGATACCAAGTAGTTCATGAGATTCAAACTTTAAGGGAGTTGAAGTACTTTCACATAATATCAATACTAATTTAGTTATGTAAAGTTCTATTTGTATACTGTTTTCAACCAAAAGTATTCTTTAAAATTCTAGGAATTTGTGTACTAGCTTTTAAAGGATTGCATTTTTAGCAATGTATCCTCCATGAGTATGCTTTTGAAAAATAGCTTAATATTTGGTTTATCTCAACCAAAATCTTATCATACTTAATATAGGATGTTCTAAACTTATATATATATATATACATTTTGTAGTTTATTGTTGGAACGGTATAACAACACATCACACTCAACAGACATTCACAAAGAAAAGTGTGTAAAGGAATTGTTCACAATTCCAAAAAGGGTTAGGAGGCGTGCCTTACTGGAGTCCTCACTTCCCAATTCTACCCCAGTTCCCCAGTTTTAAGTGCACCTATAATCTAAGTATTTCACTCGGCTTGTTTTCTCGGGTTCAGAGCGTAACTACACTCTGATACCACTTTCTGTAACGCCCCTATTAACCATAAATACAGCGGAAATAAAACTCTAAGGCGATTACAGACCATCGGGTTCCAACACCCGGCACCAAACCTCACCAATACAACTTACAATCTACAAAAGCTACGGTCTGAACTCGAGAAAAACTTAACACAAACATAATAGAAATTAAACATATTCTCTCTCCACAACCTAGTCCCATCCCAAACGCTCATTCTCCTCGTGGCCACCTGTAAATCAATTCGTACCTGCAAGATGAAACCAAGCAGCCCACCCCAAAAGGGGCGGGTCAGTTCCCTGGAATGGAACTGGTACAATTCTCCAAAAACAAACTTATAAAACATAACTCTTCAAAATAAACAGTAACATGAAACAAACTCTTAAAAGTAAAACAGAGATAAAGCACTTCAAAACAATCAAGTTAAGAGAAAAAGAAACAAGACAAAGATAGAGATAGAGAACTTCCAAAACAAGTCATCCACTTAAGTAGTCACACCACATAGTTAGTAAGCATCCATTGTTGATGTTAGAACCAATTCCCATTAGGAGTAGAAAAACCCAGATAGCCACAAAGGACTAGGAATGAATGAGAGAAAACCAAAACCAGCAACTCAAGAATGGAATGAACCAACTGGGAGAGATGGCCCCCACCGCCAAGAACGTCCATTAAGGACAGGGGATATACAGCCCCTTACTGTTAACTACGTCCTCTCAGGACAAGGGATATACAGCCCTTTACTGTTTACCACGTCCACTAAGGACAGGGGATATACAGCCCCTTACTGTTCATCACGTCCACTAAGGACAGGGGATATACATGTATGGAAATGCGGTAAGCAATTACTTATCTTACTTAACGGTTTAAAGGGGTACCTGGTCTAGAAGACGATCCTGGTGCCTCTGACCGGTCCACCACGTTCAAGGCAGCCTTGCCTGCTCCCGGCCCCTTCCCCTTCTGGGACTCAGTATTACCCTGCCCTAGGGATGGCTGATAAGTAGTCTTCGGGCCTTCTGTGGTCGCAGTGGCCTTACCCTTCCATTGCCCTCTAGGCCTATAGTTTCTGCCATCGGGTTGCTGTAGCACTCAAAGTCACGGTGCCCCAGCTTCTTGCAGTAGTGGCACTGCACATCATTCCCTTTGCAGTCCTTACCGGGGTGGTCACCCTTGCACACACTTGCAGAAGTAGTGGCGCTCCGGTGCAGAGCCCGTACTGGCTGCTATCACAACACACAATCAATACACACTTCACAACATAACAATACATACTTGAATTCGATATTCAAAATTTATTAGTTACCCTTGGGCGGGTGTGAGCGTAAGGGCTTAGCCGCATAGGCGTAAGTGAGCTTCAGCGGCTCCTCAGTGGTAGTGGGCTGGGCTTGGCCTTGCCTTCTTGCTGCTGCTGGCCTTCTTCTGGGGCTGAGGGTAAGGTTTCCTCTTCTCCCCTCCTTGGTACCCTTGCGAGCCTTGGCCCTCGCTCGAGACCTTGCGCTTATGCGCATTCTCCTCGTCCCTTAGACGGACGGTGATCTCCACCTTAGCAGCGGCATGATAGCACTCCTGAGTATCAAGGTGTTAGTCATGCCCCGCAACACATTCACACACTCCATACAACGTTACTCATTCACACTTAGACATTATTGGAAATTTACCTGCAAGGTATGTATGGTACTCGGTTGGCCCCATGCCATAGCGTAGGTGGTGGCTCACCCACTGTAGAATCAATTCACTAAGACCCGGTTCGAGTAACCAAGGTCGGGTAGAAGATGAACAAGGTCGGTGAAGGCGGTGTAGTAGTCGTCCACCGTCATTTTGTCCCTTTGTTTCAGACTGTCCAGTTCCAGGCGCTTCGCCTCTTGCACATGCACGGGATAGTACTTGGCCCTCAGCAATGTCGTGTACTGCTCCCAACCAAAAATCCGGATCGGCCAAATTCTCTCGGCTCGTACGAGTTTCCACCAATTTCTAGCCGAACCCTTCAAATAGAAAGCAGCTAGTTGGACCTTGGCATCAGCAGGAACACCCAAAGTCTCATAGGCGGTCTCGAGCTCCGAGATGTACGCCTCTAGCTTAGAAGGGTCGGTTTCCCCTTTGAAAGACGGGGGCCTCAAGTCGGCCTACGCTTTCACCCAATTGGTCTCGCGTGGCTGTGGTGGTGGTGGTGTTCTGGTTGATCCTCACCCCCCGTTGTTGCTGCTGCCCTGCTGCACTGCGGTTACTATCTGAGGTATTACTTGTGCTAGGGCGGCCCGCTACAGCTTCGGCCATCATCTGAGCGGTGGGGGTATTCCCCGTGTCTCCTGGACCAGGCCCTCCACGGCCTCGTCCCCGCGGTCGCCCTGCCATCTGAACATACATGAGAGCACATTAGTATTGTGCTTACAAACTTATCGCATCACTTGTTTATAACGTCCTTTGGACGACAAGGTTTAAATTTCCTAACTCGGTATATTCCTAAGCTCGGTTGTCGGTAATCAGAGCGATACTTCGCTCTTATACCACTTTTTGTAACACCCCATCCAAAACCTAACACTTAATCAATAATCGCAGCGGAAATCATTACTTAAACATATACCATAAAGGGCGGTGTTACACGCCGTTAGCCACCCACGTGGCTAACAAGCTGTTACGCAATATGTATCGGTCTGATCACACGAGTTCCGAGCATAATTACAACCTTACAAATTCACCTATCCAAAAGGAATGACGATATACCGAGTGTAATTGTTCAAAATCACTAACCGACTTTACATCCACCAAAATAAACAACCTCGAGTGTACAAACACTACTCGGGTCAACATCCAAAAATAACCAAATATCATCAACCTAGGATCTAAAGCCATTCTGCTTCCTCGATCCTCATCCTGCAAATAAACATAGCCCCCAAAGGGGTCAGCAACCTTTTGCTGGCATGGTTAACGTGCAGCCCGCTGACTACCGGGATACACGCAACTATTTGTCATTATTACATGGCGTTGATTTTATCATACAACATGCATATATATATATAGCAGGAATTATTGTAGAACAATAACACACATACATGTGAAAGTAGTTCACTTTAAGTAACAACAACAACATGGTTAGTCAACTTGTAAGCCTAGAGGATGTCTTCATCCTCATGTTAAGCTTAACACATATAACATTACTGTTTTGTTAGTCGGATGAGTAACTTTAACTTGAAAGATGAGACGAGCGTAGTGACCCGAACACATCAAACATAATTTCCCCCTAGCCCGAGTGGAAGTCAGGTAGGTAGCTTTGATAAGCTATGGGAGGTCGAATTCCCCATAAAAGGAAAACTACCCTAACATAAGGAGAGAGTCGAATCTGATTCAGATGTCGACACCCGCACATACACGCGTGACCGGAACGACCGGATTCCTCACTCCCCTGTTAGCACTCGTTAGAAGTCCCACAATGGGAGCTTAACATCATCTCACACAATTAAGTGTTTGAGTCCAGTTAGACATACAAAGGAAATGAGGCATAAATTCAGTAACACACATCACACACCATACACGCATAGCCGGGTTAGAACGTTCCTTAGGTTGAGGGACGTTATTACCGGATACCGTTCTCGTACGTTTCCTAGTTTTGGTTAATTAACAGTTAGCACGCATTCGAGGTTACCGGTATCAGTACACACACGTCACAATAATAATAATAACTGTAAACTCGTTTCATGAATTAATCTTACAAGGTTGTAAACACGCAGAAAAACAAACAGCACACAAGCCGGTGTAAACCGGTAGGCAACAGACTGCAAGAAAACCATACCTTGGTCCTTGCCGCTCTAGTGTTCCACCGTACGTGGTTCCTAAACACGATTAATAACGTCGGTTAATTAATATACTAGACCCTTGATAAACTTGTTACTTCTTCACTTCCTTGTTTATTTCTTTCACACTTTATTATATTATGATTTTTCCCCATCTTTTAGTTGTTATTATAGTCCACCTACATGTTCTAGACAAACCCCCGCAAACGGAAGTCAAAACGGGGCTCAAACGAGCAGTTTATGTTGAAAACAGTGACATGTCCGAACTTGTGTCCGGACATCAATGTTCGGACACAAGCCGAGACTCAGAAGTTGAAAACTGGCATTTGTCCGAACTTGTGTCCGGACATCAATGTTCGGACACAAGTCGAGAGCAAATCTGGGAAATTTTTAACATGTCCGAACTTGTGTCCGGACATCAATGTTCGGACACAAGTCGAGACTTAAACCCGTGAAAATTTTTGATGCGTCCGAACTTGTGTCCGGACATCGAAGTTCGGACACAAGTCGAGACTTAAAACCTGTGAAAATTTTCGAGTGTCCCGAACTTCGAAGGTCGGACCGAAGTTCGGACAATCACCCAAAGTTCCGAAAATTTATAACTTAACGAGGCATGTCCGAACTTCCAAGTCCGGACGGAAGTTCGGACAGACCCAGAAATGCATTTTTCAGTGGCGTTTTCAATACCGAATTACACCAAACTTAATACAATTATTGGCATGACTTCCCTATAGTTATTACATGTTTTTTCCCCACATTATCTAGCCCTCAAAAACCACTTTGACAACAACTCATATCAAAACACCATTTGTATACAAATCCATCAATTTAACACACACCACAATGTATATAACCTTTAGAGTTGGCACTTAAACACAACAATTTAAACACTGAATTTCCTCATATTATTAGCAACACCTGCAATTCACTGAACATTTATTTACACCAAAACAAAACACATTCCATAGCTCACCCTTTGGTTTAAGTAAGTTATTTACCTTTGGTTTTTCCTTCCCAAACCTTCCCTTCTCTTTACCTCCTTGTTCCACAATCGGTTAACAACGGATTTTTACCGCTACACACTAATGACCAAGCCAAGATTGCCAAAATGAGTATTTAGGGTTTATAATTCCTCTAACCCTAGATTAGAAATTGCTTGAACTTTTAGGAAGGGAATTACCTTCTATTTCAAAAATGAAATGCTTGGTAGTGGGATTGGGCTAGCTCCAACTCCTCAAGGAGATTGAACAAGCTAACATGGAGAACAAGCATGGTGTTCAAAACAAGGAAAATCGATTTCAAGAAGGAAATGAAGGAATGAGTGAGTTTTTGATTTCCTTCTTACCTTAGAACAACAAGAAGACCCTTGGCTTCAAGAATATGAAGTTTCTTCTTCAAAATGTGGAACACCCATGGAGATGAAGTATGGAGTTTTAGGATTTTGAAAGGTACGAAATGATCCCCAGATGAGAGGAGTATTTTGGTGAAAGAATTCTTGATTTGGAGCTAAGATGAGGAAGTTACAAGAGATTGAAGTTGGGGTTTTCCTTGGCTTTGTGAAATCGCCATTGTTGGGAGACAAACAGAGAAAGAGAGCTGGGAGAGGGAAAGGTAACCGTGAGTGAAGAGAATAGGTAAGAGAGAGAGAGTGTGGGAGGGAGTTTGTGTGTGAGAGGGGAAATAAATGTATTTTATTGTTTTGTAGTTTAGTAAATGAGTAGTATTAATAGAATAGAGAGGGAAGTAAAAATCTGGGTTTTATTTTACAATGTGAGAGAGTGGCACTTGGTCATTAGCAGATAACACCCGTTAATTCCCGAACTGTCGGTTTTAACAGTCCGGGTCCGGTTTCCGGAATATATTTTTGATTCTAAAAATTCTTAGACTTTAATTAGTGTATAATTATAGTTATAAAATCAACTATAATTTTTACAAGTCCGTTTTAAAACGTTTAAAGTCACGTTTTTCGGTTTTCTCGAAAAACGTGCTTTTAAGTCTCGTTTGTGCATTTAATCCATTATATGGATTCGTTTCCTTCGGGAATTTCTCCCACATGTTCTTAATGACTAATTAAGTCTTAAAATATATTAATTATATAATTAACTAACATATAAAGGTTTGGGGTATTTCAGTAGGTCTTCTAAAAACGTTTTGGAAGCTTCTCGGAGTTCGTGTCACCAGGTTTCAAAGACGGCTCAATCTTCTGGAATCTCTTAAGAACAAAAACAAGGTCTAGCAAAAGACCGAAAAGATGGGCAGCCTGGTGGGAGGCAACCCACCAGTAAAAAAAAATCTCCTCCCTACTTTCTTTTTACACTTTCCTTTTGTTTGATATAATTTTCCTTTGATATAACCTTCTTTTATTTGTTGAGACTTTTCATTATTTTACTGCAAGAGCCACGACTCCCCTATTTCAATAGATAACTCTGCCTGGTTCCACTTGAGTTCTTCTGGTTTGCAGATTTAATCTTTCAGGTACTTCATTCTAATGCTAAACTGAACTCAAGTGTGGGGAAATATCATGGCATTGTTCACCACTGATCAGGGAGTCCTTTAACACTCTGGCTATTTTATTTATGCATTTCTCGTGTTTATTTTATCTTTGTTTAATTATTTTTGGAAATGTTTTTATTTTTAAAATAATGAGGTGTTTTAGATTAATGGTTTTTAATTTAATAATATTAAAATATATATAAAAAAAATTCAACGTGTCCGGCCAAATCCAGCCGGACTCAAATCCGGACTCTAGAAAACCCTAGTGTGTCCGGCTAAGATGACCCGGACATGGATCCGGACATGTAAAAAAAAAACGTTGATCCGGACATGTAAAAAAAAAATAAAAAAAGAGAAAAAAAAAAGAAAAATGATATAAACGCAGATCCGGACTGGTTGTTCTGGTGTGAAACCCAAAACCAAAACAAAACCCCCTTTTTGAGTTAACCATTACCTAAGGCTAGACTTACTTATCGAGTCCCGTGGATTGACACCCAGGTCGCTTCATTGAATTACTATACTATTTCGACCGGGATTTTTGCAACCTGACGATCTATTGAATTATTGAATTCTAGGAAGTATAATTTTAAGGGCAAAGAACTTTATTCTATTGTACTGCAGAAAATCACAAAGATTCAGAAATAATTATTCTAGAGATACATAGTAAACCGAAATTAGAAGGCGACTACTCAGTCATGGACAAAATAACAATGCTCAATATAAACAGCATAAGGATAGAGGGATTTAGCAGAAAAACTGATTTTAGAGGCCGTCGGGAGGTTTCTGCAGATTCCACTCTTGTCCGGCTATCTTGGGTCGGACGCAGATCCAGACTAGTTGTTCTGGTTGGTGTGTCCGGATCCGGACAGAGATCCGGACTAGGCTAAACGGAGCACGGTGAGCAGGGTTATGTCTGTGAGTGAGGATGAAGGTTTACGGAGAAGGATTTATGACTGGAGATGGATGGTTTATCGTGGAAGAGATGTTGTGTAGAGAGGAGAGGAGAGTATTGTGTAATGGTGAAACTCAGAGAGTCAGGTGCGATTTGGAATGAAGGTTGAGCACTCCTTAAATAGGATTAGAATTCAGACATGGGTTAGTGGAAGTTTGGTGTGCACTACATTCATTGAGCATGGCTGCTTAATAATATAAGGGGAGTATGGGCTTAATTGCTTTCGGCTGATAATTGCGCCGAAAGCCCGATTATCAGCGCGATTGCGCTTTTATTTTTCAGCTCTATGTGACGTCCGGATCTGTGTCCGGATCCGGACGTGAGACAGCGGTTTTGGATCTGAATCTCGGAATATGTCCGGATCGCTGTCCGGATCCGGACAAGACACAGAATTCTCGGTTGGGTCACGTCCGGCTAAGTTGACCCGGACAGAGATCCGGACGTGAGACGTCCGGTTCTGCGTCCGGCCAAGTTGACCCGGACACGACCAATTTTTGTGTCTCTTTTCCTGATTTGTTCCCCGTTTGTTGCGTTGTAATCCTTATGATGTAAAGTCTTCATTTCCCTGGGTTTTTCCTATATTTAACATATAAAGTGCATCAGTTCATATCAAAACAACAATCTTAGGAAAAACACAGAATAAGTGGGAAACATTGCTTAAATTATAGCAGATTATAAGGTAATTAAGCCTTTAAAAGCCTATATGTTTCACACTTATCAATTAGGCCTCTAAAATTCATATTAGAATAATTTAATCACCACACTTAGGTTCGGGGTATTTCAGGTTAGTTGATTGGTTGGGTGATGAATGAAAAAATTATCCCTGTATCCACCCATCACATGTTTCGTCTGACACCTATTTTTCACCCGTTTATTTTGGGGTTTTCACTGTTGTGGATCGACCCATCATATGTTTCGTCTGTCACCTATTTATTTTGGGGTTTTCACCTGTTTATATGGATTGGGTGGATAGATGGAGCGTGTACCCAATATTGTCACTCAACATGTTTATAGAGTCACTCATTTAGAGTTGACTAGAATATTTTTATAAAATTTAACTAGACTCCTTGAATTTTACCAATAATTATACTTAAACCCACTAAATTTTCAAATAATTTACCTCTAAACCCTAAAAAATACTATAAATTTCATTGAAGTGGATTTTTAATCACCTTACATATAAGTTATAACCACTCTTTCTTTTGTACATCATATAAATAGACGCGTGGTATTTCAGTTAAGCAATGCAGTTTTTAAGTTCAGAAGATATAGCCCTCGGAAAAAGTAGCTTTTTAGAATAGAAATAACACTAAACTTAGCTCAAACTGAAAACAACCAACTTCCGTTTTACCGATATTTAGCAATTCACCAGGAAGGAAAAGTAGCAAACATATAAAAATGCTAGGTGCATCGCTCTCTCTTAAGATTGGATATGTTAGAGAAATGATGTAGTATAATGTGCCTAAACTTTTAATATATAGATTGGACCAGGAAATAGGATGGATTCAGAAGAAAAAAAACCAAAATATATGTTCTCTCACTGACAAATGTTATTATTATCTAGTTACCTAAAAAGACATAACACTGAGCCTCAGTAGATACCTAACTAGTTCTCTTATCTGTACTTTCTCTCATAAAAAAGAAATATTTCTGCTATTTTTCCTATTCCTATTCTAGTCCTATTTCCTACTATTATATTAACTAGCTAATTTTTAAGTTTTAGTATGAAAAAAAAAAAAAAACACACAAGCAGTGATTTTATCATTATTTTACTTCATCTAGCAGTGATCAAATCAGAGCGATTATAGGTCTCCTGAATTATATCACTTCATGTATATCGGCGATCCCTCTTCTTTCGTCTTCTCTCGGTGGTTCTGTGCAGCGCACTCAGTCAGATGTTTGAGCAGAATGTGACTACTTCTCCTGCTGCCAGAGCATGAAGTTCGATCAGTTTAAACTTGCTGCTTCGGTTTGGAGCTGGAAGTGATACATCCACCTTGTTGTTAGGTTGATCAGTCTGCCTGCTATTTGCTCGTTGCTCCTGTCTTTTATGACTAAGGATCAACCAAAAGAAAACAACTCTTCCTCTTATCGTGCATTGCTCCACTATTATCGCCTTTGATAGTTGAGGTATCTAGCAGAAGCCATAAAAGATCCAAAGAAAAGAACACAAAATCCGACAAGCACCACAGCTGTATACCCCAGCATTTCTTGTCTATAACCAAAGTGTTGTTTCAAATACTCCTTTACAGGGAGTTCATATCCAGGGCCCACCATTATTGTCTCAACATCTCCAAGTTGAGAAGTGATTATCCCTCTCAGTGACCATGCCACTGGACAGATATAATAGAACCAGATCCACCATACGGGAATGAACTACAAAAATCAAGAAAAAAAAAAGAAAAACAGATCAAATCATGTTTATTTTCTTCTGTCATCAAATGAGCTCTCAATATCCAGAGTGGAAAATACATGTACTGCACCATGAGCAACTCACTTGTTTAGGCACGAGGAAACCCGAAAATAGATTCCAGAGAGAGTAAAAAGCAGATGATGTTACAGCAGCCACGTGTTGATTAGGGGTAAGACCGACAGCCATCATTCCATAAAATGTGAAGTAAGTGAAGGTGAGGAACATGAACAACGTATATAACACGAACTTCCTGCAAATGAATCAAATTTACTGGGGTCATGAAATTCATTTCTTATGATTATATAGTTTGATCATAATAATGTATGTGAAACAGAAAATTTAAAAAGTCTTACTAATTGTCCTCTCAAAATTGATCATAAGGTATGTGATGACTGCATAAATGATTGTCTGGACAGCTATGTATGGAATTTCTATAAGACCCTGTTTTACAACAAGAGAAACACCGTTAGATCAACACTCCTATCTATTACAAGAAAGACTACATACTTTGTAGCAATCCACATTTGTATTTTGTACCTGAGCCGCGCAAAGGAAGTGGAGAAGAATCCACGCTGCTTTCTCTCTATAAAACACATGCTCTTTCAATTGCAACTATAGGTTGAACCGATGATGAATTGCTAACACCCAGGAACAAACATGCAGCATAAAGTGCACCCATCAGAGCAAACACGTTTATGACTGTATCCCTGGAACAAAAAAGTTTTTTACACCAGAGATATCAGTTTAAAACTTGATGTGCGTTACCTTCTTTTTACTCTGTGGTTCCAGTAACGAAATTACCTCTTTGAGCCGGCATCCCAAAACACAGATCCAAGTAGCAAGGCAATCAATGTGGTTAGAAATATTCTAACTGCATTATACTGTGGACTTCTCCAATAGATAATATTCTGCTTGCGTAAACATGTCAGAAACTGGGAAGCCAAATTCTGGGCAAATTCCGTGTCAAATTTTAATGCACTTGATCCAGGTTGTGGTTCACTCATTCCTTTATAGAAGCTTCCACATCTCTGGTAGTCAAACATCACACATTAATTTAATCAATATAGTAGTAATTAACATGTCATGCAACGGTATAGTAGTTGTTAGATCCTAGAATCTCATTTGAAGGAAAAAAAAAAAAGAAAGAATTCTTCTCACCTAAATTGATTAGATTTCTCATATAAGTTTGCAAAATCTTCCCCAATCCTTTCTTCAACAGCTGGAGTAGTAACCTCAAGCATCCAAGTTGCAGGATTGTAACCTTCAGGAATTTCAGGAATTCCATTGATTCCCTGATCCAGAAAGCGAAGAATTATTAGCCAAAGTTCATCAGATTTCTTACTTCTCACTGGAAACAAATTATGATTAGGGAATTTCCCCTTAGAACAGCATTAAAAACAAAGCAAACCTGGAAGTAGTCTATCAAAGTTTGGGAGTGAACTCCAAGCTTTCCTCCATATATTACTCTACCACCACGCTTCATCAGGAGTAACTAATCATGGAAGCATGAAAAGAAGTACATCTTAAATAGGAAACTCGCTTTAGAACTTTTTTAAGAAATTCATGTAAAACTTCTCATGTCGCCCTTACCTCGTCAAAGGCTTCAAATATATCGATGGAAGGTTGGTGTATGGTGCAAACAACTGTTCTTCCAGTATCAACTGTATTTCTCACAGTTCTCATGACAATGGCGGCAGCTCTTGCGTCAAGACCTGACGTGGGCTCATCCATGAATATTATTGAAGGATTTGCAACAAGCTCCACGCCAATGGTTAACCGTTTCCTTTGCTCTGTTGATAAGCCAGAACTACCCGGCATTCCCACCAAAGCATGCCTTAGGCTATCCAGCTCAACCAGTCTCATCACTTCCTCAACAAATTCCTACAACATTATTGGATCGATATTGAGTAAGACTATTTATCAAGATTGTATGGTACATAATGAATCATTAACCATAACTGAGTTTTGGTGGAAAAACTTACATCCTTCTTCTCTCGAGTAAGCACCTTCGGCAAGCGAAGAGCTGATGAGAACCAAAGCGATTCTTTCACTGTCACTTGCGGAGAATGAATGTCATTCTGTTCAACATAACCTGAAATTCTAGCAAAAGTTCGTTGTTCTTTGGGATACCCCGAGATCCTAATATCCCCTTTATAACACCGCCAGTTTTCCTTCCAGCCAATACATCCATCAAAGTGGTCTTCCCTGCTCCGCTTGAGCCAACTAACGCTGTAAGGACCCCGGGCGAGAACACTCCACTCACATTGAGAGAAGCTGCAATTTTGTTTCTGGCAAGCCTTTTGATTTCATTGCCTGGAAATGTTTTTTTTTTTTTTAATATTTGTGCAAAAGATAAGAAAGCCCTCCTTTACACCAAAATTGCCAAAGAAATACAAGAGCTAACAAAAACTACGTACCTTGGGCATGTCAACATAGTAGTTGACATTATGGAAAGTCATGGTCAAGGGTTGAAAAGGAAGAATCATTCCCCGCTTCTAGAAGGTATTTCCTGATGTGATTCTTGATCGTGTACAGCTGGAAGCAGTCGAAAAGGTCAGCAACATTACCTCTTAAGTTAGATCTGTGGCTGTTTGTAAAATAAAGTACTGGTAGGAAACTGATCATAGAAGAATTACCATTCTTATCTGAGGCTTTATCTTCAGAAGCGTCTAATGGGACTATTGCCTTGGATTTCTTTGGTGCTACAATAATAACCATGAAATTAGCAGAGAAGAAAATACTACCACTACAAGAAAAGAAACAATACAGAAGTGTTAACAGCAGAACTTCAACATTGAATATATTGTCAATCTAAAAGAGAGACTCTCACGGTTAAGGAAAGCCAACGCCACAGTCACCAAGCTGTTGAAAAGTAGTGCATAAGCACACATAAAACACCGGCCCCAATCCAATACCATTTAGCATCCGTTACTATGCTATGTTGGCGAAGAATATCTCACCAATAGTTGTATTCCCTAAAGAAGATGTCTGACAATAGGATATATATTTTTTTTAAAAAAAAAAAAGGAAGTTAAACGACTGATAGATTGATTTGTTATCTCAATAACACTGAGTTGAAAGTAAAATAGAGAAGAAGAGCCCCCAATATGGGGTGATAGCGCACCACCATCCATCTTGCTGCTGTGAACTCATTCACAGAGATAGCGTTTTGTCCATAAGATAACGGAGATACCCAATATGCCCATTCCCACCATGGTTTAATCATATCTGAAATAGGAAAAGAGCACACGAAACTCTTAATTTTCAATCTAATGTTGCTGCATCAATCAAACCCTCCAAATATCATGAGCCCTACCTTTGGGAACAATGAAACCACCCATACAAAATATTGCCAGCATCATGGCGGAAGAGATTGTATTTGCAACAGTCATATCTCTTGCGAGACTAGCAAGCAACCGGAATAGTCCCATAGCCATCTGGTGTATCAAAAATAGCAGAAACATGAAACGGAAGAACCTGGGAAGCCAGACAGAATGTAGAAATTAAATAACCGCCATAGATGGTGTTTGTTTAGCACAAGTAATCAAACTGACCCAAGACATAAATACAAATATAAACCTTCCAGGTGCTGGTGCGAATCCAACTGGATAATACACAACAATGGACCATACAACAGCTTCAAGGATAGAGTAAGGAATTCGTAGAAGCCAGCTGGCAAAGGACCAAGCCCAAGCAGGATAAAAGCAGTTGTCCCTCTGCTTGTAGAAAACTGGAAGCCGAAATATGGTGAGAGAGAGCTCCGAGAATCCATTGAATAACATATGAACCAATCCATAAAACAAGCAAGAAAGATAGAGTTGCCCATATATCTCATTCGTTGGATGTAGCTTTGCTCTTGTAAATGTGGTGTGCAAGCAACAACAACACAAACCTACAAAGCAACCTGCAATAATGTACGAACATCTCAATGGATCACTTAATCTCACATTCACAGTGAAGAAAGAAGAGAAGAATAGAGTGATGAGATATCTCGATCATATATTTACCTGGCATGTTCTGAAGATGTAAAAGAAAGCTTTGCCTACGCATCAAAGAAACTCACGTGCCAAACAAGCCTTTAGGAGCTCCAGTTTTGGAACAGCGTACTGTGTCTTCTCTAGAGCCCAAGGATGACCGCTGGATTTATCCAATAGGCTACCAAGTTCATGATCCAAATACTTCCCAAATCTTGATTTTTAAATGCTCCGCAATTTCTGGTACAGGGATGAACCTGTAAGGCTTTGAAGGATCAGCCCAATATTGTGCCTGGTCCTTTTAGAAGTAAACCCTAGAAGAAGATGTCAAAATTAAACCAAAGCGATATTTTAACATCACATGCTGCGAACAGCGTAAAAAAATCTAACAATTGTGATGAAACATTATAAAGATTGTATTGTGATGAAGAAATACCTCCTGGAGGAAATCTGCTACACCCTTACGAGCCGGTAATCTGAAACCCAGTGATTCGAAGAATCCCAACACTTCGGAACGAGGACCGTGGTACACCATATACCCTTCAGACAACAGTATGAGGTCATCAAAGAGTTGGAATGTCTCTGGTGCAGGCTGAAGAAGCGCCATCAATACGGTTCCCTCCATTAAGTGCACGTAATTGCCGATACATTTCACAATCTGGAATGTCGTCGAACTGTCAAGTCCCGTTGAAATTTCGTCCATGAAAAGAGTTTTGCGTGGCCCAACCACCATTTCTCCTGCACACGAGGAATTTCACACCCGGCCGTTCAGTGATTTATCTAAGAAAATGTCTTCTACTTGCTTTGCCAGAATTCAACCTTTATCAAATTGAAGTGATCAATCCTAGCTCTCTTGTGCGTTTTTAAAATTGTTGCAGTTCAGCAATTTCGAATTAATTTCTTTGTCAAAAGAACTTCGTTAGGGAAGTAAATTGTTGCTCGAGAAAAAGAGGACGGGAACAGCAATGGAATGATTGAAAGAAAAACCTGTTGTAACTCTCTTTCTCTGACCACCGGAAACTCCACGTCGCATCTCGTTACCTACGATAGTTTCTGCGCATACGTCTAGTCCAAGCACTTTCAAGACGTAATCGGTGGAAATGTGTGTCCTCCTACCTTTGACAGCGGAAGCCTAAAATTTGCATTTTAGTCTCTATTAATTAGCAAAATGAACAACGGATGATTACTATCAAAGAAAGACGTGTAAAAAAATTAACTCAGTCATTCAGCTTAGCTGATCACCTTCATAAAAGCGTCGATTTCTGGGACCGGATGTATCTTCTCTCTTCTCTTCCAGCTTCTGAACATTTTTTGAAATGCCTAAATGGAGAAAAGAAAGATAACTATGATTTCAGATAAGCTTCAGCAACTACATATATTATTTGATACGATACGAGTTTCTATATTGGTCAGTGGATTGTATGAATTGGACAGTATAGAAAAACATACCTGCATAAGCTTCACTTGCACCTTGGCATCTAGCTGCGAAATCAAGAGTCTCCCGCACGGTGAGCTCAGCTATGTGACTATCCGTTTGACTGATGTAAGCGGAGGTTCTTTGGACGCAGAATTCATCAAGTCCATAGCCGTTATACGTTATATTTCCAACTTTCTGAGACAAATAATAGGGGTCGGAGAATGATATACAGTTCACGTGTTATTCATATCTTGTCTATTTTAGACGTAACAAGATATGTTTCATAATAGATAAACTTTCTTCAGAAGATAAACAAACATTTTTAAAGATACATTTAATATCCTATCTTGGATAAAAATATTACACACGAACTTAGATAAGTTAATATAAATATAGAATTATCTTCCGACCCTCATGTAACTAAATAAGAACACCATCTAACATTCCACTAATTGATCGAGGATCAATCACAATATATTTATATGTAAGACCTATCAATGTGAGGACAAGATTGAATCTAACTCATCTCATTCAATTTGACGGCAAACCCTACTTTCTAACTATGACATCGCATAATATATGTAGGTGGCAAGAGAAAGATGGAGTTACCTGTAAACTGCGATCAAGCTTCCCAGCCAGTGCTAGAAGTAAAGTGGACTTCCCAGCACCCGGGGGACCCAGAAGTAACGTCATCCTGCCAAATTGAACATGAGGATATGTATATATATAGAGAGATGTTTTGAGTTGTCTAAAGGTAGAACGAACAAAATAAAAACGATAATATATAAGAAGAAAAGTTGAAGAAAGAAAACGTAAGTTGAGTTTCTACATATAAAAATAAAAATCATAGCAAAAATAGAAACTAATTATAATAGTAGTTTGACAATAGTCAAACAAATATTCGGAAATGGATATCAATAGCTATACCAAATGTCAAGGCTAATCTCCAAAATTAATACGAATTACGTACATTACCTTCCAGGTTTTAGGCATCCACTAACGAACGTTATTCAGTATCGTCAATTTGTGTCTATCCGGACGAAATATCTTTAATCCTGTACCAATCCTCTGAAATTAAAAAAAAAAAAAATGTTTTCACATGCCACCAATATACAAGCTTCTCGACGACACACAGTTTTTATTTATTTAAGTATAGAAGAAAGAAATTATACGGCAAAAACCTCAATCGCATCACGGGTGGAATTGAATAAAGTCGGTAAAGCTCTTTTACCAATCTGAACTTTAGCTTCTACATTGAGGTTCTGAAATCTTACTTCCACTTTTGGAAGTTCCAAGTTCACCCTGTATATATGAATTGGTATATATTAATTAGTTTTATGCATGGATGAATAGAACAAAAATTCATCACAGAATCAAACAGTTGCGGAAATATATGATGTATATAATATATGGAAAAGATATAAAATATGTAACTGTTGAGAAATCAAATCAAATATATATTCGAGTAGCTAATTAATTAGATGAGAACTCGCCACGGATAGGTTAAAATTCTCTTTTCGTTGAGTAAATAGTAATAGTATGAATCCAAAGAAGAATATATAAACCTGTTCAGTCGGTCTTTAATCCCGGATAGAAGTTTAATGTTATCTTGTTCAGAAGTAGCAAGTGCTTTCTTGACAACAAGCTCCCGTTGATTACGATCAAGTTTACGTACATACATCAATTGTCACAGTCTGATCACCTTCACCATCACGCGTGATTTCCGACATCGATCGTCGGAGTAATGCGGTGTTCACTTTTTTTGAATCCGGTAGTTTCTCAATCGCCGCCCATAGTAATTCGTCGTCATCTTGAGCCACCGCCTCAGCGTTAGACGGACGTGCGAATGTGTTATCACAGTAATAATCGGTTTCTCCTCCATCGAACTCTAGGAATTCACTCCCGGTTGATGCCGCCATGAGGTAATGATTTGATATACTCACAGATAGATAGTAAAGTAGGTCTGATTTCTCTTCGCTCTGTTGTTAATTTCGATCTGAATGGTGGTCGATGGAGTCGTGGATTTAAAGAGCCGTGAATGAATGCGTGCGGGATTGAGGAAGAAAGAGAGAGAGGTTTTTAACGAGTGAGGAGAATGTTGTTTCCCGTGTCTTGTTCGGTGCTTTTTTCACACTTTTCGCTGATGAGATCGGATTGATGATAGAAAAAATCGATGGAAAGTATATATAGCTTTACCGTATCAAATTCAACTTTGATTTTGTTTTATCATCATTATTTTTCTGTTATGAGATACTGTCATAGACGGTTATATATATGGACCCAAAAGGGGTATAAACGGCGCACATGATGTAAAAAATTGTAAAATAAAGCGCAGTTTTTTTCGCGCTTTTATTCTGTAAGTGGTTTGAATTTACATTACTTGTATGTTGCTTACGCAAGCACTCGCGTAAGCATGGTTACACTGGTCAAGAAGCGCCGTGGTTCCGGGGAGTCGCCCGGCCGGAACCATGCAATTCACGCAGCTCGGTCGCACACGTTATGGTAAATAATCTCACCTTTTATTGTGTTGAGTTGTTTCAAGTTCCAACAACGGTCCTACTTTTTTCTTCTTCTAGTTGTTTGTTCGTTGTTCTGTAGGAGTAAATAAGCTTACATGTATACTACAGATTCGGTTTTCAGTCCGTGTTCAGAGTACTTGCCTGCCACTCTTCTCGTGAAAAGAATTAACAAACATGTCTTGGCTACATAATCGAAATAGAAACTTATGTCATCAATACAATAATACTAAAATCTAAGCAGGTATCAATTACTTAATTTTTATAGTAAAAATTCACGGGATATCAATAAAAAAATTATTAATTCATAAGATAACATAATTTTAAAAAAGTTTTCCATATATCACAAAAAATAATTTAAATTCACTACATTTCATAAATTATTAACCTAAAAATTTTAAACACCAAAATACCACAACTTCTATTAAAATATATTTAAAACAGCAAAAAATAATAAAGATTTACCGGTTTATTAATATATAGATTGAAATTTTATAAAATTAAAAATATTAAATATATAATTATAAAATTACAAAAACATACAAAATGTAAAATGCCAAATAATTAACAGAATAATAATCCAAAATTTTTATGATATTTTTACTCTAATAATTTAAATAATAAAAAATATTATTATGAAAAAATAAATTTATATAAAGTAAGATTATAAAAAATAGAACTATCCTTCTTTTTACAATTTTGGTATTTTTAATTAAATTTGTGGCTTGTCTAATATAATTATACATTTTATTATTCTTCACATGTTTGAAGATTTTTATTATATATATGATATTTTTTTTTTACAATTTCAACCCATATAAGAAAAATTAACTTTTGCTATTATTTTTTAAAAATATATTTAGTAATTTTTGTTAATTTTTGAATTAAATATATAAACGGATATTTTATAAAAATAAAATATTATATACTATATACAAGCTATATAATTTTTAAAAATTAAATAATATTTAAGAGCATTATAGTCTAATATTTTTTTATAATATCATTTATATGTTTCAATTTCAAAACAACAACTAATAAACTTATGTTGAAAAATTAACTAGTAAAAATTAATTTTTTATATAACAGTTAAAATCAAAAAATAAAAAATACTAATATAATAAAATCTGTAAAGAATTTCCAAAAGTATAATATATTATAGAAGCCACAAGATTGATTAAAAATGGACAAAAACAGTAAAGAGAATCATAATTTAATTTTTTATTATTTACTTTATATAAGTTTTTTTTATAATACTATTTTATATTATTAAAAATACTTTGAATAAAAATATTATAAAAGTTTGAATTATCATTATCTTAACTATTTTTATTTTAAGTTAAATTTTTATATTTAATAAAAATTATATTTTTATATTTTTCAAAATCTTTTAATAATATGAATGGTTTTTTAATTTTATATAATTTAACCAATAAAATTAAATTTTTTTATTATTTTTTTACTATTTTAAAATATATATTATTAAGTTTTGTGTTATCTTGTGAATTATTAATATTAATGTGATATACCGTGAACAATATTTACTAACAAGTAGGGATATTTTAGTTTCAAAAAATTTTAGGTTAGTAATTTATGGTATCTGATGAATTAAAATAATTTTTTGTGGTATCTAAAAAACTTTTTAAAAAATTGTGATATTTTGTGAATTAAGTAAATTTTTCCCTTTTTATATTTGTTGAATATAAAATCATGAATATTGAGATTCTAAACTATGTTTTTTTTTAAATACAGTGGTTCTAACTATGTTAAATACGATAGAGCCGCTGGAAAACCATGACCGGTTATTTTTATGTAGTTGTTGAGTGACTTGTTTACTTAGATTCTTATGTGATACGGTTCAAAGAAAAAAATAATAATTTAAATGACTATACCTTGTATAACACATAGTTTTTGCACCACTATTAATCAAAATTTAAGTTTTTCAAGCAAGATAGTAAAATAATATAATAGTTTCTTAAATTTCGTAGTATCATCACGATTTTTTATTTTATATTTATGTTGTTTTAAAGATAAATCTAGACTGAAATTATTTAAGATGTGTAATCATGCTTGAGTTAGTTCCTGGAGACTAAACAAGTCCATATTAGATTAAGCATTCAAGCAATTGTTTTGATGGACATTTCCAAATGATGTTCTCCTCACTCTAAAGTTGGACATATTCTCGTGGATGAGGTAACAAGATTTTCATAACACATTTAGCAATGAAATTAATTAACACTTAATTTGCAATTGAGCATCTATACTAAAAGAAATATATTAAATAACACCAGTTGAGAACGGGGCGGACCCAGAGCTTTACTCCAATGGGATCCATTATTTTATAATACATATACATATAATATATAAATATTTATATATTGATTTTTATACTAATTTTAAAATATTTTACAATTGACCTCTACGATTCTTCATTGGTGGTTTTCAAAAATAATAACTACCTGTACTTGTAAATTTTTTAAAGATAATGTTATACGCTCACGCAACTAGTCTATCCGCAAATCTTAAACCAACCTATAGAACATACTGCATGAGAAACAAGAATGCTTAAACAAAAAAAAAAAAAAAAAAAAGAAGCTAAGTTTGAGGTGAGGTAAGACTCTATTAATTAAAACAAAAATATTTGGACTGGGGTGCTAAGGGGTTGGAATATTTTTTTGAAAAAACAAACATAGTGACAATCATGAAGAGTTGAACTCTAGACCATCAGTACTACAAGTCCTTAACCACTATGCCACATTTTCTTGGCTAAAACTAAATGTAGCCAACTTGGCTACATCTATGGGGGAGATATGGGTATTGGGAGTCAGCGCTAGCGATTGTTTTACTTGTTTTTTTGCATTTTTTTTTTTTTTTTTTCAAAATGTTATTCTTTTTTTTTTTATCACAAAAAACTTTAAATTGTTGTAACTTTTAATATATAAGTCCAAAATGAAAAAAATTATATCATTGTTCACCTAAATTCAAGCTTTTCAAAACAAGATCAGTCATCGGATATTTTTTGACAACTTTGAAAAAAATTATTTTTATATGTATAGTGCACAAAACGTAAAAAAAATTTGTACAGATAGTCATACAAACATGTACAAATGTTCATTTAAACATGTACATCTACACGTAAAAACTTGTACATCATCGCATTAACTCAACAGATTTTTAGGGTTTGTGGTAGTGGGTTTAACGGCCCTAAACCCGCCACTGTAAACCTTTAAAATGTCTTCGACGTTTTTTAGCTATCCTAGGGTGGGTTTTGGGGTTTTTTGGGGGTAGGGTAATCTATTTGAATTTTTTTCGTACTTTATATTGTAGCAACTAACTCGACAGGTTTTTAGGGTTTGTGGTAGCGGGTTTAGGGTCGTTAGACCCTAAACCCCCACTACAAACCCTAAAAATGCCTTCAATGTTTTAGCTATCCTAGGGTGGTTTGGGGGTAGGGTAATCTATTTGGAATTTGTTTCATACTTTATATTGTAGCAACTAACTCGACAGGTTTTTAGGGTTTGTGGTAGCGGGTTTAGGGTCGTTAGACCCTAAACCCGCCACTGCAAACCCTAAAAATGCCTTCGACGTTTTAGCTATCCTAGGGTGGTTTTGGGGTGTTTGGGGGTAGGG
Source organism: Limonium bicolor (assembly GCA_023374045.1). Classification (NCBI taxonomy): domain Eukaryota; kingdom Viridiplantae; phylum Streptophyta; class Magnoliopsida; order Caryophyllales; family Plumbaginaceae; genus Limonium; species Limonium bicolor. The sequence goes on from CM041778.1 coordinate 307,104,625, forward strand.
TAGTCTATTTGGAAACCGTTCTATACTTTACATTGTAGCAACTAACTCGGCAGGTTTATAGGGTTTGTGGTCGCGGGTCTAGGGTCTGCCACTATAAACCCTAAAAATGCTTTCGATGTTTTTTAGCTTTCCCATGGTGGGTTTTGTGTGGGGTATTTATTTTGTGAATATTATATACTTTAATGTGATATAAAGCCATTATTTTAATGTGAGAATGTACATGTTAATGTGAGAATGTACATTTTTAATGTACGATGTACATGTTCAATGTGAGAATACATGTTCAATTATGAGAATGTATATGTTTTAATGAACATCTGTACATGTTTGTATGACTGATAAGTGTGAAACATATAGGCTTTTAAGGGCATAATTACCTTATAATCTGCTACAATTTAAGCAATGTTTCTCACTTATTCTATGTTTTTCCTAAGATTGATGTTTTGATATGAACTGATGCATTTTATATGCTAAATATAGGAAAAACCCTGAGAAAGGAAGATTTTACATCATAAGGATTGCAACACAACAAACGGGAACAAATCCGGAAAAAGAGACAAAGATTGGTCACGTCCGGATAAACTTGGCCGGACGCAGAACCGGACGTCTCATGTCCGGATCTACGTCCGACCCAAGTCAGCCGGACATGACTCGAGATTCAACTCCAAAAGTTCTGTGTCTTGTCCGGATCCGGACACAGATCCGGACATATTCCGAGTTTCAGATCTAAAAGTTCTGTGTCACGTCTGGATCCGGACACAGATCCGGACGTCACACAGAGACGAAAAATAAAAATGCAATCACGCTGATAATCGGGCTTTCGGCGCAATTATCAGCCGAAAGTGAGCTTAACCCATACCTCAACCATTATTGATACAGAGCCATGCTCAATCAATGACGAACTACCAAACTTGCACTAACCTCTGTCTCATTTCTAAGCCTATATAAACCCAGCTTCAGCCTTCATTTCAAATCGTCCCAGACTCTCAGAGTCTAATCCTCTCCTCCTCCTCTTTACATAAACCTCTCATCCACGACTCGCTCCATCTCCAGTCATAAATCCTTCCTCTCCGTAAACCTTCACCCTCACTCACAGACAAAACCCTGCTCGCAGCGCTTCATTTACCCGCGTCCGGATTGACGTCCGGATCCAGACAGCACCAGGAGAACGCGTCCGGATCTGCGTCCTACCCAAGTTAGCCGGACGTGACTCAGACGTGTGTGGAATTTGCATAATCGACCACGGCTTCTAAAATCAGTTTTCTGCTAAATCCCTCTATCCTTATGCTGTTTATATTGAGCATTGATATTTTGTCTATGGCTGAGTAGTTGCTTTTTATTTCGGTTTACTATGTATCTCTAGAATAATTATTTCTGAACCTTTGTGATTTTCTGCAGTACAATAGAATAAAGTTCTTTTCCCTTATGAATTGCTAGACTTATTAATCTGATCAATTAAATAAGTTTATCAGTTTGTTAGCTTATAAGTGAGAACTGCGGCTATCAATTGACTATAGGGAAAGAACCAGTTAGTATAGAGATGGTAATTCCTCTAAAACACTAGCTAACCATTAATCTAGACTACACTTAAAGCAATTAGTAAACAGTGGATTCATTATGAGAGTTAGGCTTCGGTCTTTGCTAATTAGAATTCGTGGAGCGGGAGACCGAATACGAGTTATCTTTATTCTAGGGTTTTATTCAGAATACTGTAGAAATCACTTAGGGGAAGAAATTGCAATCTAGAGAGAGTAGTAAACCGGAATTTCCCTTATCAAAACAAAACCAAAACAATTATTTACCTGTTATTTATTGCTTATTGAACTGCTTTACAATATTCACCATCACATACAAAAACCCCCAGTTTCCTGTTATTTTTATTATTCTTGTTTTGTGTGTAAGTAGAAATTAACTAGCCGCTGCCTCCTGGATTCGATACTCAGGGAATACTCCGAGAATTAAAACTTGCTATAATCGACCGGTACACTTGCCGTTAGGTTAAACCCCCTCAACAACAATTTACCGTTAGGTTTTACCCCAACAATGACCGTCTGTACAAGTGTTCTTCCTTATATATACATGTTTTAATCTAAAGATGTACATATTTAATGATTCGTACAGGTTTATATGACTATCTATATGTTTTTAATGCGAGGATGTACATGTTTTTACGTGAGGATGTACATGTTTTAGTGAACATTTGAATAGGTTTGTATGACCATATGTACAAGTTTTCTTTTACGTTCTGTGTTCCATACATGTAAAAATAATTTTTTTAAAGTTGTCAAAATATATCCATGATTGGTCTCGTTTTGAAGAGCTTGAATTTAGGTGAACAATGATATAATTTTTTTTCATTTTGGACTTATATATTAAAAGTTACAATAATTTAAAGATTTTATGATAAAAAGAAAAAGAATAAATTTTTGAAAAAAAGAAAAAAATGCAAAAAAAAAAAGTAAAACAAAACACCGGAGCGTTAAAAAAAACTGAAAGAAGCGCGATGTAGCCATATGTGGCTACATGCACATGTAGCCAAGACGCTCCGCTTGATAATTATGTCATTTTATTAAACTTATACTAGGTTCTAATTTTTGTATTTTTTAATATATTTTTATAAAAAGGCTATGGGTCCGCGCCCCATTGGACCCATGTGGGTCCGCCCCTAGTTGAGAAACAATTAATATACTCCCCCAGATTTTTGTGTTTGACATCAATGAGGTTTTCCCAAATATAGAGTGTTGCGTGAAAATGCATAGAATATTTTTTTATGGCATCTTTGAAGATTAGAAATTTGCTCCTAGAAGAAAAAGAAAAGGCACTGTAAGGAAACCTAAACTTCTTTGGGGTTGGTGGATTTAGGGTGAGCACACGGGGTATTTATTTCGGTTATTTTGAAATAACCAACTTTTTTCAGATTCGATCACCATATTTTTTAACCATTTCACAAAATTTTGGTTAATTCGGTTAAAACGGTTATCCGTAATAAAGTATGGTTCGGTAAACAGATATAAAATTCAAACTTCGATTATCCGTATTAATCGAACTTTTATATAGTATTTTTATAAACTTTATTTTTTTTCTTCACCTAATAACTTTATCTAATATTTCATTACTCACTCAATTATGTTTACGTTTGGATTATTTCAGTTAATTCATAAGTTTGGTTATTTCGATTACTTTAAGAAGTTCATTGGTTGTGGTTATTTTATAAGTTCAGTTATTTTAATTCTTCAGGAACTTGGGTTATCGGGTGGTTAATGGTTGTTAGTGTAACATAAAAACAGTTATCAGTTAAAACAGATATTAATACTAAATTCGGTTATTCGGTTATAACCAAATTAATTGAACACCTGATAAGTGTCCAAATGAGCATGTTTAGTAGTGTATTTCACATGTTTTATCAACACTTTCATGCTGATTTCTCAACTCTGGCTAGTTTTTCTCTAGTTTTGTGTTTTATTGGTGTTTTAACACATTTCTTGCTTAAAAAGGAGGAACAACATAGCTAGGAATAAAGAGACGAAGGGAGGAACACGTGGACACAAACTGATTCAAATTCAGAGCTAGAACAAAGAAGCTAAAGCAAAAACGAATTTGGACCATGTTTTTACAGTGTTCGGGTCTATGTCTGGGTATACAGACCCGGACCAAAGAATATAACGCTTCTGGACGATTTTGAGGGTGTCCGGGTTTATGTCCGGGTATTAACTCGGACCAAAGCAGAGGCGAAGCTACTGGACAGTTTTGAGTGTGGTGTGGGTTAGTGTCTAGGTGTTAAACCTGGACCGGGGAACTTCCGGATATTAAATTCCGGACTGCTCTTCTGACAATCTCTCGATTCTTCTGCTTGACCTCTTGACCTTGGACTTCTGCTCTCAGTGTCTCTTACAGAATGTTTCTATGTGCTCCATTGAAGCTCCCCCCTTATCCATGGCCATTTCTCTTCATTTTCTTCTCTCTACTACCACTATTCTTGAGTAGTCTCCTTGCAGTTAGGGATTGGGATCTTGCCCCAAATCCCTAAGCTCCATTGTTGAATCTTGGATTAATGTGTATACTACATTTTAGTCCTTGTTCTTAATCGAAGATGATTATTTAGTGATTATGACCTTTAAGCTTGTCTTTGTTAATTTAGGGATTTTTTAGGGTTTACTCTAATTAATTTTCATTATGTTAATTGGTTGGTTTGATATCACCGATTTTGCACTAGTGTGGATTTATATGGACGGGTTTTCAGAAGTAGAAATCTATACTGTTGGGACTAAATCAATGTTAGCCAATTTTCACACTGATTTTGAGGTGAAGTTCATAGCAACTTAGGGTAGATTGATGCTTAATGCTTCCAATTGAGATGGAGATACGAACTAACATTCGGTTTCTGTTTAAACTGGTTAGGATTAATAGACCTAGATTTTAAAATACACCAAACATTAATTACCTTAATTAATAAGGAATTGATTTAAAAAAAGGAAATAATCAGTAATGATCCATCTAATGATCAACATTCGTTATGGAACATTATTATAAGAATGTATTGTCCAAGATGGACACTAAATCTTACATAAAAATATCTAAACAAAGAGAGAACATTTGTAACGCCCCTATTTAACAAAAATGCTGCGAAATAAAAAAACTAAGGCGTTTACAGATCATCGGGTTCCAAACACCCGACACCAAACCTCACTAATTACAACTTATAATATTACAAATGCTACGGTTTGAACTTGAGAAAACATAATAAAAGCAAAATGTACAAACTCTTCACAAACCCTAATTCCCATCCCAATCACTCATACTGAAACACCCCTAAACAATTAAACGCATAAAATCATAAACGCGAGGAGATTATCCGAGAATAACGCATTTCATAATTTGGACATATAATAATGTACGAACAATTAAATTTGGTATATACATGTCCGGAAACATGACAACGTTACGTATTAATACGGTCACGTACCTATATATGTACGTTTATGAAAATACATATACGTAATGTTACAATATTACAACGGCGTATATAATAAATAATAACGTCGCATAGTTACATATAACTAAAACGCGACAAAATAAAAGGGGGCGTATATATATATACATGTACGTATAAAAACTAACAACGTAACAAAATGAGGTAGTCGCGTATAAAATTAATAACGCGACATATATTATATATAGTCTCATATATATATATATATAGCATGTATATGGCTATACAAAAAAGAGGGTAAAGGAAAAGGGAGCAAATGTGCTCCTGCCGAGGTTCGAGCCCCGTACCTCTCATACCCGTCCTAAACACCTTAACCATTTGAGCTATGCTCGAATTCGGTAATCCCAATTTCTTGGCTACAACTACATGTAGCTATAGATAGCTAAATACATGTACATTTGGTCATGGAAAACTGTACATGTGATCATTCAAAACTGTACGGATGTATATGTACATGTATACAGTGAATTGTGATATTTCTAAATTTGTACTAAATGTACATACTATCTTTATAAACTGTACAACAAACTTATAAAATATGTACATCTACTATACACAAATACTATACCATGAAAATGTAACCAAAGATGGCTACATATAGTTGTAGCTAAGACTCATTGTTCGGTAATAGATGCTCACAAATTAAAACTAGTAATACGCTTACTAAGTAACTACAAATAAAAAGGAAGCGAACAAGCCTTTGTAGCATCGCCTTCTTCCTTGGTATTGCTTCTGTTCAAACAAAAAAAAACGGTGCAGAAAATGAAATCTTTGCAAGTCAGTCAAGGCCACTCTATACTCACTCATCGATCTCCTAACCTCCCTTCTGTCTCGGTAATTTCAACTAACTCAAAAGAAACATAAAAGAGCAGACCATCGTCTTATAACTTGAGACCATTATTCTCCTTGCTCACGTAATGGTCCCTCATTCTCTCTATCTATTTTCTACATTATCGAGAATCAAGAAGACAATTACCACAGACCACCACATGCTCCTTGTTGTGTCTGACTACCTGAAACACAAACTGAGACCTTCATACTCACAAAATGATCTCCTGTGCCGGTTGTTCATTTTCCACATAAATGGTCAAGGAGGCATTCACCTGGGAGACAACAAGCACTATCTGTTCTCACCTTGATTTCAGAAAAAGTAGTGCAAATGATAGAAGGTGTGCATCAGAGTTGTGTCTACTCAAACCTCCACGCATCAGAGGGCATACTTTTTCAAACTTCCACCAAATGCTTCATTGGAACTCTATCCCACTATCAACCTTCCCATGCCTCTGATGTAAATTAAAATCTCTGCTTTAGTCTCCCTTACTTACATTCACATGCCACGACAACCACCTATCCAGAGAATTTCTTTCCCCTGTTACCTTGCTCACGCGTGCAGGTAAGCCAAATGATCAAAATTGTCCTTCTGTTTTCTTACCTGATCTCCTTATTTCCTGACCCAAAACGTGACTCGTGTTAGTTTAGCCCAAGCCTCCTTGCAAGTTGTTGCGTTCTCATTAAAAAAAACTGCTCAAGAACCAGCACTCTGGTTGAGCATCAGTTTCAGGTAGATATAACAGATCCTTCTTCAATGTCTTCTACTTTTCTGTTGTCTAGGACAGTTGAAGGTTTCTCAACCCTTTTCTTTTATTCCTGTCATGCGTTAAACCCGCATGCAGTCTTCTAGGCTCTACTGAAATTATACTGGATTGCAGCTATTCAACACCTCACCTGTAATATAACCAGAAGGTAAGACTTGCAAGAAAATTCAGTTTTTGCTTCCACCCTCTCATCTGTTTCGTTTCTGTTATGCCAAGAGTAACACCTGAGAATCCAATCCAGTTGAGGCTGAGTGCTAAAGGCCTGGGAGTCTACATTGTGCCAAGAAAATTTCCAGGAGGAACCAACTCCAAAACATGGAAAGAAACCAAAGGTATTAAAACTACCTAACTATTCTGTATAGATTCTTAAAACTCATTGCTTTCTGTATAACCATAATCCAGCAGGGTTGCTGGGATTCTATGAAAATGAGGTTGAATATACTACATATCTAACCCACCTAATTAACTTATATACACATGGGGAAACCAAGAACCTAGATCGTGAACAGAAAGGAAAATCATAGAAAAGGAAAATGCAGCAGTTCACATCTTCTGGTTTCTGTCTTTTTCTTTCAGTTTTATAGATTCTGAGTAAAGGGGCATTAGAAGTGCAGACCATATTGCCTTAGGTCTGTTCCTTAAGTGATATCGTGGTGAACCACTTAATTGAATGGGAAAATAACTTGGGAAACCAGAAATCAAATTAAAAGAACAGAAGAAATCAATAGCAGAAAAGATACATCAGTTCAGTCTTCCAGTTCTGCGGTTGGTTTGATTTCTGTATACTACCTTTTCAGAGATAAAATGAAGGGGGTATTGGGTGGATAATAAGCTTAAACCTTGCTAACACAATAGATTAAGTATGAATAAGTTGGGAAGGCTAGAGGAAGAAACAGTTAGCAATTCAAAAAGGATAAAGGGAAGTAAAGCCATCAGTTTATGTTCTAGCTCCCTATTTCAGTCTGTCAGGTTACAGTTTCTGTATGAGGGGTGTGAGAGACGTTGTCCCTTGTTGCTTTGTGATGGGATGGAGTTAAGACTTTACCAAAACATTCAACTAAGGGGCTAAAACAATTAGGGAAAGAAGTTGGTAGTCAGATGAAAGAACAAGAAGAGAAACAGAAGAAGATATCAGTTTTGTATTTATAGTTTTACAGTTTCTACTGAGAACTTAAGTTCTGTATGATTCTGTTACAGAGAACTATAAAAGGTTGTATTGATTGGTTAATGAGCCTAAAGCATTCTAATGCACTTAATTAAATATGTAAACACCGTGGGAAAGATAGAAATTGAAGTAACCAGAGAAGAAGAAGTATACAGATTTTTGTTTCCAGATTTATGCAGTTATTGTTTCAGTAACACCAGCGATATTGTTTTGGGTCAGTAATGAGCTTAAAACCTTGATTAAACAGATAACTAAGTAATTAGACAATTAAGGAGAAACTAGAAACTCAATTCCGTGAAGAACCAGAAAGAAATCTAGGAGGAATTATCAGAAACATGCTTCAGTTCATGATTTCGGGGTATCAATATCTGTTATGTGTAAAGAATTATCAGGGGTGTGGTCTGTGTTATTTTGGGGCTGTGAGGAACCTAAAACCTGAGCATACACCAAACTACGAGAGTTAGTAATTAGGAAGAGATTGGAAGTCATGCTAATAAGCAGGAAAAAAACAACAGTAAGGAAATGCAACACAACTCATGATTTTTTTCATTCTGTTCCAGTACAAAACATACCAGAGGGGTTCATAGTGGTGTTTGGGTTGTTTATGAATTTAGAATATAGCTAGAACCCTTGATTAAATAAGTGAGTACCTTGGGATGAATTGAGAGATAGATTTATGGGCTGACAAAAAGAGAATAAAGAGAGTTATCAGTTTTCCAGTTTTTGGTTACAGATTTTGTTTTCTGTTTCGTTTTTCAGTTTCGTTAAGTGTTGTACAAGGATGTTTCAGAGGAGTTGTCCATGTGGTTTTGGGATTAGTCTTGAGTTTAAAATCTTGTTAACACATACCAAGGTGTAGCTAAGTTGGGGGAAAAATATAGAAAGTCAGATCAGTGAACAGAAAACAATAAGAAGAGGATATACCAATTTAGTTTCAGGTTTTGCAAGTGTTCTTGCTTCGGTATAAAATGCATCTGTGAGTTTCATAGGGTTATTTGGGATTGTCTTTGAGTCTAAAGGATGGCTATAACACTTAAGTAAGTATAAGTGCTTAGGGGGAAATTTAAGTCCAATTTCACCACTTAATAAATGAAATATATGAGAACTGCATAGGTTTGTTTTCAGTTTTCTGTCTCTGTTTATGTTTCAGTCTGTGTAACTTCCTAAGGTGCTAAGAGTAGGATGATGGGTTAGAAATAAACTCAAACCATAACTACTAACTGCAGCTAGGTTAGGGAACCGTTTTGAGAAGATTAAACATCAGTTGAACTAAAGAAAAACAAGAAACAAGAAGAAACATTTAGATTGTGGTTTCAGGTTCTCATTAATATTATAGTTTCTATATAACTAGATTACAGGGGTATTATGATGTTAGTTTAATAATGAACCCAAAACAGTGCTAGTATACCTAACTAATTGGTGAACAGTTTGGGAAAGAGTGAGCCTTAGCTGATATCATATTGGAGTGGTTATGTGAGGTTGAACACCAAAACTATGTGGCGGTTTTACAAATTTGGGACTTTTGTATAAATGGGTTTTAGGGGTATTCTATGGTCTATATTGTCATGATACTAGGGTTAAATCATTGCTCACCTATTTAGCTAAGGGGGAGTACACTTTAGACAAGTTAAAACTATCTTATATAAAACTTGTTACATGATTAGCGCTTAGTATATTCTAAAACGTTAGCTAGAGGAAAGGACTTAGTTAACGTGTGAGTTGGCAATGTGAATGTACTAGGACTAAGATAAGCCTAGGTTTAATACTTGGGAAGTTCTAAGGGTTAATATAAACTAAGCACTTAAGGACTCACCTAGAGAATTTCGCATGTTAATATAGAATAAACTAGGAAAAATGTCACTACGGTTGTGCATGAAATCATAAAACTGACAAGTTGTGTTGATTAACGTTAGGGCCGTAACGACCGCCAACCGGGACCCCGTGTGTGAGACAACCTTTCCTTCTGAGTAAGGTATGGATATGTGTGGTCCGTATGTTGCCGTGTTACATGGCTTGTTTGTAGTGTGCCTTGCTTGACAATGACCACAAGATTAAAGTATGAAATTGGATTGCTTGTTGTGACTTGCTTATGTTCTTGTTATATATCATTGTTGCATATTGCTTGTGCGCACGCAGTAGTTTAGTCCCTTTCTCGTTTATGGAACTTTGAGATGGAACATGACGAGCTACGTAAACAAAACAAAGAACTATACAAAGAGAAAACTTCTCTCTAACTATAGAGGACTTCTAACGACACCCACTATGGTGTCAAGCTACTAATGATAATGAACAGTAAATACCAACTGGTGGAACATGAGAATAACCCAAGAAGACAACATCTCGGGCCGCGCGGTATGGAATACTCGGGAGTGGTATCTACATCAGATCCTTCGACTGTCTATTATGGAGCATATCCTAGAGTCTATAGGTGACTCCGCTTTCTCAACACTTGACGTCGGGAATGGGGGATTGGCAATTGGTAAAGAATATCCTGGAGTCTAGAGGTGACTCCGCTTTCTCGACACTTGACGTCGGGAATGGGGGATTGGCAATTGGTAAAGAATATCCTGGAGTCTAGAGGTGACTCCGCTTTCTCGACACATGACGTTGGGAATGGGGAATTAGATATGGAGGAGACGTCCTCCAACGTGCGGTGATAACAGAATTCACAAATAATCCTTAAAGAAACAAGGAAAGATGGGCACCTATACTATATGGTCACGGGAACTAAACTATATCCCCAGACCTGGTGCAAGGAAAGAGGAAGAAAATACACACTATGGAAACAAAGGAAAAGAAATGGATACACACAACGCTTGAATTATCCCACTGTGAGGATCATCATCACTTATACTCTCTGGCCCGCTCTATTTGTGTTGATGTGCTTGTTGCTATCTCTGTACTCAGCATGTTGTGAGTTGGTGTGTTTTTATTACATTTGTGTGTTGTTTACTGCTTATCCATAGCATGTAATTGGACTTAATAATATTCGACCAAGTAGTCGTGTAGCCCGGCAACATACGGGCTACACATATCCATACTCAGCATAGTTTTGCTGAGTCCTTTATTTTTACAAGAGGTATGGATCTACATGATGACGGAGCGTAGGCATGGAGGATATCATGGGGTGAGTCTATCTGGGAAAAGACTTTTGGATTGTTGAGTTTGAGTTATGGGATGTACTGTGTTGAACTAATTATGGATGTACTCTTTCAGATTGTGTGTTTAAGTTATTAACTATACTGTAGACGCTCGGTACTTGGGTTGTACTTTATGTTTGTGTTTGGATTTCGTAAGGTTGGACTTCCAGTCATACAGACCGTAACTTGGAGTTGGTATTGTGGTGGAGTCAACCACGTGGGTGGTTGGCGTCTGTAACACCCGAATGAAGTTATGATCCGCTGCATAAGTAACTCGTAATATGGCTAGGCGCGATGTTCGTATTGTGGGATGTTTATTCGGGGGTGTTGCACATACTCTTCATGGCCACCTGTATAACAACTCGTACCTGCAAGATGAAACCAAGCAGCCCACCCCGGGAGGGGTGAGTCAATTCCCTGGAATGGAACTGGTACAACTCTCCAAAGCAAAAGTTTAAAACATAACTCTTAAAACACAACAATAACTTGAAGTCAAATGCTTAAACAAAAACAGAAGAACAAGGCACATCAAAATCACCAAGTCAAAGATAACAAGTAAAAAATAGAGATAAATAACAGGAAGGCAAAGTTAGTCAGTTAGAAGAAACCACACCATAAATTAGTGAACATCCATTGCTTGTGTTAGATTTAGTACCAATTAGGAGTAGAAAGACCCAAGTAGTCACAAGGACTAGGAATGAAAGAAGAGATCCAAGAACCAACAACTCAAGAGTGGAATAAAACCAACTGGGAGAGATGGCCCCCACCGCCAAGCATGTCCTTTTAGGACAGGGGATATACAGCCCCTCACTGTTTACACGTCCTTTTTGGACAGGGTATATACAGCCCCTCACTATTTACAACATCCTTTTTGGACAAGGGATATATAGCCCTTCACTTACCGATGAAGACGCGCGCACGTCACAACAAAAGACTCAGTTCATGGATGGAACGATATACAGAGTCAAAAGAAGAGCTTACCAAGATTGACATTTTCCCGTATTCCCACTAGATTATTAACTGCACAAGTGCAATACCAAAACACTCAGTCCTATAGAGTGCAGAGGCGTAAACCCTTGGCAGTTAATATCTAATGAAACCACCAGATAGGAGGAACCAATAATCATGTGAGTTATACATTCAAGGCTCAGTTAGTCACATCAAGCTGAGTTAGTCACACAAACAGTTCCCTTTGGAAATTCATTTTAGCTCAGTTAGCGTTTCCAAAACATTCCATAAAGTCTGTTAGCAAAAGTATCTAAGTACGAGAAATCGTACCTGGTATGTGAAGAAGTAGTAACTAACTCGAATGAGTGATCCCCCACTAATAACCTATAATTAAGCTGTTTCAAGTACTGATTAGTTAAGGAACTTATAAACTAAACATCTTCTATTCTTACTGATTTATAGTTTCGGGTTTATAATTACTCTCCCATAAGGATTTGGGCTAGATCTGGTTAATTAAATCTTCCGTTAGGCCCATTTCATTTAACCTGGAATAATTTAAGGTTTTTTTGAGAGTGGCCCAAACTCTCGTTGAATTGTTTAAGTGGGCTTTTGGGGTTCATGGACTTGGGCCCAGTAGGATAGCCCAAGTTCGCGTTACCATTTCGCTGATTGATTAAGTTTTTTAAAAAAAGTTTGTGAGGTTTCGAACGTGCAACTTCGACCTAGTCCCGGGTTTGACTTGACCATTTACGCCATTGAATTCACATGTCTTATGTGTGCATCTCAGTTTATTCCAATTACTTACTCTTGAGCATAGGTTAGCTTAGTTAAACTCTTAAGTTATAGTGTATTAATTTTACTTTAATACATGATTAAGGTTTAGGATCTATATTTCTCCTAATAGTCCACCTATATGTCACATTAACATTTATTGTTTTTAATTGTTGCGTATGAACTAGGTTCACTCTAATATTTTCCCCCTTATTACATTTCCCATAAGGTATGTATTTCCTTTATTTATTTTGAATATATATGTATACATACATGTACTAGGGTTTATTTAAGTCATTATTTATGTAGCTTATTGTATTTAATTATTCCTATTAACTTTTACACATATCCACTTCCAATATATGGTTTATCAAAAATAAAGTATTTTCCTTAGTTTCAACTAAGTCTATTAACTCCCATATTATATAATTATTATAAATGTAGATTAATTTAATTCCTTGATTTAACCCAAGTTACTATTTATTTCTTTATATATATAGTTATATATATATATATATATATATATATATATATATATATATCTCACTTAAAGTTTATACCTAAAAATACTTATTAACATTCTGTATTAAATGTTAGTTTAGTCTTCTTATACTATTCCCAACCTATAAAGTTCATTAATCAACTATACTTTAATTTCTGGTTACATTAAAACCATATGTTATAAGATAACTTTATAAAAGTTCATAAACACAATTTTTAGACTCATTTACTCTTGTCTAAAATTTCCCAAATTTAATATATAGTAAATATGATATTTTAGACATATTATAAAATTTCTATTTCATAAAAATATCCCGAGTAATTATCTAAATAAATCCAAAATACTCAGAACTTACAAAAATTATAACTTACGTTTAATAATTCAAAACCCATATTAATTTACATCAAAATAAACTAGATTTATAAGGAGTCTATGGTTAAAATTTCGTGTCAAAATACATTGGGGAAGACCATTAAATAAATTCAACAAGTTAGGGTTTAATTCTGGAATTTATATAACTTAATATATTAATAATTTCCCACGTTTTAATCTCGGCTGTCTGTTCCTATAACCCACGGCCCAATTTACTCGAGTTCTTCAGAAAACCCCAACCAAATCCCGAGTACGTTTTTGCCATTTTCTCAAGATCTACAGAACCAAATTCGAAGATTCTTGTTTCGTTGGATTTGAAATCGAAAGCCGGTTACAATGGTATCAATTTCGTCAATTATGATGCACGGCTCATTAACTTCGATTCTGGGTTTGTTTCGACTTAGGGTTTATCACTACTGATTCGAATTGCTACAAATTCTCCCTATACAATGCATCACAGGCTAAATTGGTAGTTGGGTTAGGTCGACAATGAAAAACCGTATGACAACATCGGAGGAATTGATCGGAAACTTACCAGAGAAGCGCCGGTGAACAAATCGAAATCGACTTCTCGAAAAATTTGAAGTTTTAGGCAGTTCGAGTAGTGAACTTTGCAGTTCTATAAAATATGTTGTAGATCGAATTAGGCCATGTTTTTGGGCTTAATCGAAAGAGGAGATGTAACTCTACAATTTGATAGCAACATCTCGATCTAATACGGAATACACAGGAAGAAATTTAAGTCGAAAGTCTCGGGTTTATACCTTGCTTTTTTCTGGAAGTTCTATGATTTTTGTGCAGTTCGAGTTGGCTACTTCACGGACCAACTCGCGCTAACTGAGAAGGATTCAATCCTCTAAACCTACCACATTTTAAAGTAGGAATGTAACTCTAAATACTAGTGGAAGAATCATTGAATTTGATAGATTATTGATAAAGTTACTGATCTCACAAGATCTGGGTTTAGCTATCGATTTCTAGAAAAAATCTGGGCAGAAATTCCACCGTGGTCAAATAGCAAACTTTAGACGCCTTTATCTTCCACCCAAATGAAAATCAGCCTTGGAGAGGGATTAGAGATCTATAAAACGAGCTAAAGAACTCGAATTTTCATTGACAGATGAAGGAGATATGACTCGACGAAGTTACCTTACCGAATCGGTTTTCTGGAAATCTGAGTTGCAGGTTTTTGGGGGGGGGGGGGCAACTTCAGATCAACTTTGTAGTGGATGTAGGAGGAATTAGGTTAAGTATGAGTAATGGTTAGAAAGAGGGTTTGAAGGAGAAGAGAATGAAGAGGACGACATTCAAAAATACCCAAGGATGGCTGAGATAACGAAGTCTGAAAATGAGGCAACAACTGAGGGTGGCTTAGAAGAGTTAGCCGAATTCTGGGTAATTCTGGCAACCTGGCGTGGCACGCTTCCCAAGGCACACGTGGCTGAGTCTGACGGCCCTTGCCACGTCAGCAGCCTTCAAAAGTTTGGCTCTAAACTTCATTTTATCATAACTTTGGCTAGGATAATCCGTTTTTAACGCTCTTATTATCAATCTTCTTGGTTTTCCATAATCTTTTTATTGATATAGGTTTCATGGGTTGGTTTGACCATTCTCAAAAAGTCAACCCTAGCAAGGCTTAAGAAGCTTTAAGGTTTTTATATTTTATATTGACTTTTATGATTTAAACCAATGCTCCAAATATTTCTAAAATCTTTATAATACCATTGGAGTGTCTAGAAATTTTTCCAAGATTTATTGACTTATAAATCTTATTATTAAATTCATAATACTATATAATAATTTAGTATTTAATAGTATTATTTGGGGTTTAAGAAAAGAAATCCCCTAAATTAATTTAAATTAATTTATGGGGTATTTCAACATTATTAAGGAGAAATCAACTCCTAAAATTAATACTACATGTAACATATTAATACATGTGCTAATATCACAAATAAAGTGATAAGATTATATAAAATATTTTATATAGTCAAATTAAATTGTAAATAAAACAATAACTTATATATATTCAATTAACAAAATAACACATGTTACCACCTAACACATATAACAAGCTCATTTACACATTATTAATGTCATAATTTTAAGCCTTGAAAAGTTTAAAATCTCCCCCATATATGCTATAGCCGGCCAACAATCAAAGAGAAAAGAGAGGGAAATTTTTTGATAAAGCAAAATTGTAAAAGTAAACAAGTACACCTTAAGCATAAAATAAAGAATTTTTTTTGTACTAATACCCATTCTTTCTTCCTTTTGCCTTACTCACTTCCTGTAACACCCCCGTCTATTAATCTTAATCCTCACTGTAATTTCCGTATAATCGTAACATAATTTAAGGGCGTTATAATCTCAGCGGAAACACTCACTAACTAGGCGGGTGTAGGGTGGCTAACTCAAACCAACCTAAGGTGTGAGTCTAAGGGTTGGTTTGACTCAATCGATCTCTAAAAGAGAAGAGACACTCTGGGAAGAAAAGATACTCAATCGAACTAGCTAGACTCGGTGTGCGAAAGACTTAAAAGGCTTGAACAAATTAATATTAGAGACGGACTCTGTGGAACTCAGCAAGATACACAAATAAGTTATTTTATTCTCTGGTCAAAATAGAATAAATTACAAATGCCCACTAAGTAGACGAGATCTACTTAGCGGTTTTTCACTCACTCACCCAATACACTTTCTAATTAGCTCAATGGTAAGTGTAGCAAAACTAGGATCTTCCTAGGCAGAGTCTATCTAGATGTACTAACTAATTTGGTACAAATTCTTTCTCTTTGAATTACAAAGCAATTTCTTTCTCTCTCTCTAAGCTTTGGAATATTTCTCAATGAAAGCGCGCATCTAAACTAGCTATTACAAAACCTATTTATACTAGCACTAGAAGCGGCAGGTCGAGGGAGTTAGTTCCGTAATTGTCGAACTAACTTAGTGGGCAACGTCCTTGAGTGGTCTCCTGACTTGGGCCGTGAACTTCAGATATGATGGGGAGACTACATGACCGTTGTTAGCGTTGAAGCATTCCTGAGTTTGCTCCTTAGATTTCACAACGGCATGGGAGAGTCTGTGATGTTTCCTTAGTTGTATGGACTGTCTTGTAGTAGCTCACTCTTTGTGTTTGACTGAGGATGATTGACTCTGTCGAGGTGATTGGCTCTCTGCAACACTCTGCTGTCCCAACAGTTCCCCCTTGTTGCTGATGATAGCAAACCTCCGTGAATCCTGATTGAGTCAATCCTGAAATGAGAACAAAAACACAAAGAACTAGGGGAACCGACCTTGTCAAAGTTCCCCCTTAATAGCAGCAGTAGCAGTTGAGTTCAAAGACTCCATTTAGGTTCCCCCTTAATCGTAGAGGGACTCCAAGCAAGCAGATATTGAATAGGTAGTGTAACAGGCATAATAAGGCATAGTATTAAAAGCAGTTATAGTACTTGACCACACGGTCCAGTAGCAAAAATTCGAAGGTAGTTTTTAAAGCAGCAACAGAGTTGCCCGTACACCAGATGGGATTCACCGCTTCCCCCTTTTGATTTCATCAGAGGGAAGCCCATTAGTCACGAAAGAGTTAGTCAAAAAATTCACACACAAACCAGCAAAAAGTGTTTAGAACTTAAACAGCCTAAGTTCTAACACTACACACACGCACGCCAATCTAAGGGTCGGGGTTGGGGTTTAGGGTTGCTTGGATGTCAAGGAGTTGATCTTGCAAGGCCGTCACAGTCGTCTCTATCCCTGCGAGTCTGTCCATCATCCGCGAGTGGCTCTGAGTCAGCTCTGCTGCCAGGGCAAGGAGTCGCTCTACTTTCTCCAAGAGTGGGAGGAGAGTATCTTGAAGGACTGCCTCTTGAGAAGTGGAAGGACCCGCCTTCATTGGAGTTGATGGTGGGGGCAGCAGCTTGGATTTGTCGATGGATGTCAGCCGATTCAGATAGCGGAGGTTGATGGTGTCTGCCTCGTCGATGGACTCCGGCGTGGATGTCGCAAGGGGTACCTGAAAGAATTGAGAATGCGGGGCAGCCAAAACACATATCCTAGGGAGTGTTTGGGGTATCAACAGACTGTGCTAAGTGATGGAGAATTATGTGGGCCAGGTTGAGAGAGTGACGGTTTATAATGCAGTACATTATGGTGAGGTCCAAGCAATTGACCATTAGATTTCCTTCTTTTCGGGGTACGATGTTTTTTATGACAAGGATGTGTAGGAGTTGGTGGAGTATTGAAAGATCGCCTCGGGGTATTGGGGAGCCCACTTTTTTCTTTGAAGAGAAAAAACGGTAGATCTTATTTTGTGGGACCCCGGGGATTTCTGGGAGGACTCCTTTTTCATAGAAGGACAGACCGGTATGAGGGACTCCATGAATTTGGGACAGTTTTTAAAGATTGAAGAAAATGGGAGTTGAATTGACAAAAGATTGTGCGGCACCGTTTCTGATGACAAGGTTTTGATAAAAATCGACAGACTCTTGGGGATGCCACTCTGTTATCTCACAGAAAAGGTGTTTCCACCCTTGAACCTCTGGCATTGTCACTAACTCCCCTAGATTTATAGACAGAGCCCATGAAAAATCTAGGAACTTACCCCTGACGATATTTTTTCTGCAGCAGGGTTACCAAGCATATTGTGTTGGGTGAAGGGGTCTATCTTTGCACATCGACGTTGCGGCTTGGGCGGTTTCTGGACCCTAGTAGAGGTGGCGCCAGTAGATGTGTCGTGGCTGTTGGTGGGCAACTCTTGGACTGGGGAAGATTCGCCGGAACCGAAGGAGACTGGTTGGGCCTTGACAGAAGATCGTAGGACTCGTTTGGCTGTGGGTCGAGTGATGGTTTAAGCTTTTCGTTTTCAAGGTTTGAGTTTTGGAAATTGTGGAGGTGTTGCTGATTTTTCTTAGGATTCTTGTGGGGTGGTGTTGGAGATTTTTTGGGTGGAGCTTATGGTTGATCAGTGGCTTGGATGTCGGCGGTGGTAGGGTTTGGTTGGTGAGGTGGTGGAGATGGTGGCAGGGTTTTAAGTGGTGTGACATCTTCGACATCCGTCTCAAGAATGTCGGTCTTGGCGGCAGAAGGGGGTGTGGTTGGGGTGATGTGTCGCGGGCGGTTAGTAGTGGTGTGGCAGAGTGTGTGGGGGATGAAGTTGCAGTGGTTTTGGTGGGAGAGTGAGTGGTGGTGGTGGTGAGTGGAGATGGGTTAGGGTTGGCCATTGATTGAAGATACGCCTGAAGGCGGATTGGATCTTGGAATATCTCAGTCGGGAAGTTGATGCCGTTGAAATTAATGCCCGCCATTTGGAATTGGTGAAGTTTTTGGTGTAAGGTGGATGTAAGTGAGAGAGATGGAGTAGGCTGATGGGTGATATAAAGGCTTGAAGTGACTGTGGAAGGTGCAGGGTTTTCGTGTATCAGGCGAGAAAAATCAAGGGATGCAAGATGCCAGCGAGATTAAGGGCGTGGATTTAGGCGGGGTGGGTTTGGATAGATGACGTGGATGTATAGCGCTAGTAGCATAGAGACATTCTAAGCAAGAAAACACAGTTCACAGATTCAAGTGCAAACAAAGACAGACTCAGTGAGACATAAGGGAGTACCTACTGATGATTGTGGTAGGGACAAGGAGATGCAACCGTCTAGGTAGACGGAGTCAACCCAATTTCTGATCGAAGTGCTTCAAATCGTGCTGTGGACAGGGGTTTAGTGAAGATATCTGCAAGTTGATCTTCTGTGGGCACAAAGTAAGTTGGATGAGCTTTTTCTCCACACAGTCTTTCAAGAAGTGAAAACGGATTTCAATATGTTTGGTTCTTAAGTGTTGGACTGGGTTTTGGATATTTTGATTGTGCTTTTGTTGTCACAAAAGATTGGGATCTGTTCTTGGGTGACATGATAATCTTGAAGTTGTTGTTTCATCCAAAGGAGTTGGGAGCAACAGGCTGCAGCAGAGACATACTCTGCCTCCGCTGTAGAGAGTACGATAGAGTTTTGTTTTTTGGAGGACCATGAAACAAGGCAAAGACCCAAGATTTGTGCATTACCTGAAGTACTCTTTCGATCTTGGAGGGAACCAGCCCAATCAGAGTCACTGTATCCAGATAATGTGAAAGAAGGAGATCGAGGATACCATAGATAGAGTGTACTTGTACCTTTGAGATATCGGAAGATACGTTTGACCGCTTTGAGGTGAGACTGCTTTGGTGCTGCTTGGAAGCGGCCACAAAGACAGACTGCGTGGAGAATGTCGGGGCGACTGACAGTCAGGTACAAGCGGGACCCTATCATTCCTCTATACTCTGTGGTATTGACACGGACTCCGTCGTCATCGAGATGAAGTTTGGCAGATGTGCAGCTTGGTGTTGACATGCTTTTGACATTGCTGAGATTGTACTTGTCAAGGAGTTCCTTGATGTACTTTTGTTGATGGATTTAATCCCATCCCTTTCCTGTTGAACTTGTAGTCCTAAAAAGAACTTTAGCTCACCTAACTCATTCATGGAGAACTCTTGCTTCATAAGGTTAGCAAAATGGTCACAGAGGGTGTTACTTGTAGAGCCATAAATAAATCATCAACATAAATCTGTACTAGAAGTAAGTCATGTGATGAATGAAGAATGAATAGTGTTTTATCTACGTTTCCTCTAGAAAATCCATTTTGCAAGAGATATGTAGACAGTCTTTCATACCAGGCTCACGGAGCCTGTTTCTATCCGTAATTTGCTTTACACAACTTGTAGACGTAGTCGGGATGGACGGAGTCTGTAAACCCTGGGGGTTGCTCGACATAGACTTCTCTATCAATATAGCCATGGAGGAAGGCCGTTTTGACATCCATTTGATATAATGTGAAACCTTTAAATGCAGCAAACGCAATTAGCATGCGAATTGCTTCAAGACGAGCTACAGGTGCGAAGGTTTCATCATAGTCAATCCCTTCTTCTTGATTATAGCCTTGAACAACCAATCTGGCTTTCTCCTGAAAACTTGTCCTGCATCATCAAGTTTAGTACGAAAGACCCAACGAGTACCAATGGTTTGTTGATGTGTGGGTAGAGGAAATAACTCCAAAACAGCATGTCGTTGGAGGGAATTTAGTCCCTCCTGCATTGTAGTGACCCAATGACTATCAAGGAGTGCTTCTTTGACATTTCTTGGTTCAGTGCTAGAGAGAAAGGCACCAAAGGCACACAGGTTTTGCATAGCTTGGAAGCGTGTTTGAACACCCAAATTTGGGTTGGATATAATGTTTTCAGTAGCATGAGCAGATTTTTGTTGGAACTGGCAATGTGAAGCAGGAGGGGGTGTGTCTTTGTCGGAGGAATCAAAGTTCAAGTTTTGAGGCAAGGGTGTCTCAGAGTTATTGTCAGAGTCAGTAGAGTCATATGTACTGTTTTTCTTTTCCAGGGAGTCATTTGGTGTGATGGATTGGGGATCTTGGAGTCTTCCTATGGGAACAGTGATAAAGTGTGGATCAGTGAGGAAATCGTCTAAAGCAAAGTCAAGTTGATCAGAAGATGAGCCAACATTGTGGGACTCATCGAACTTGACATGGGGACTTTCTTCTAAACATTGAGTTCTCAGATTAATAACACGATAAGCTTTGCTTTTAGAAGAGTAGCCAATAAATATACCTTCATCACTTTTAGGAGAGAACTTACCCAAGTTGTCCTTACCATTATTGTGGATAAAGCACTTACATCCGAAACGCTTGAGATGAATGAGATTTGGTTTATGTTGACGGAGTAGTTCGTAGGGTGTCTTGTGAAGGAAGGATGGATCAACGCACGATTTAGCACATAGCATGCTGTGTTAACAGCCTCTGCCCAGTATGATGGAGTTAGTTGATTGTCAATAAGCATGGTGCGTGCCATTTTGACCAAGGTTCTATTCTTTCGTTCAACCACTCCGTTCTACTCTGGAGTGCGTGCGGATGAGATTTGGTGATCAACTCCGTTGTCCCTACAAAACTCATCAAACGACTTGTTGCAAAATTCAGTGCCCTGGTCTGTTCTCAGGGTTTTCAATGTAAACGAGAATTTGTTGATAAGCATTTTATGGAGTTTGACAAACTCCGTAAAAGTTTCATCCTTAGTAGATAGAAAAAGAACCCCAGTCCATCTAGAATAGTCATCGACTATGACCATAATATACCTCTTACCACTTCTGCTTTGAGTACGCATAGGGCCAACAAGATCCATGTGGAGCAATTCTAACGGAGAGCTAGTAGAGAGAGTTAACTTACTTCTGAAAGACGACCGGGTGTGTTTACCTTTTATGCATGCTTCACAGACGGAGTCTGTGTCAAAGTTTGTCTCGGGTAAACCAATCACCAAGTCCTTGCTTTTAAGTTTATTCAACAGCCTGTGATTTGCGTGACCAAGTCTGGAGTGCCACAGCAATGAATTTTTGGAATGCACATTTAGACAGACTTGATCGTCTGGATCAATGGAGTTTAGGCACATTTTGTAAAGATTTCCTTCTCTGCGTCCCACGGCTTTTAGGGAACCTGTACGCTCATCAAAACCTTACAATCTGAAGAGGAGAAAAGTACCAAATTGAATCTATCACAAAATTGAGAAATACTTAATAAACTATGTTGAAGTCCAGTGACCAGATGGACTCCATCAATTTTAAATCTAGAGGGGTTACCTATGGAGCCAACTCCCACGATTTCACCCTGGTTGTTGTTTCCGAAAGTAACCTTACCTCCTTGGTAGGATGAAAGCGAATTGAATTAATTGGGTCTCCAGTCATGTGACGAGAGCATCCACTATCCAAGTACCAGCTGTCTCCATTCGCCTTCACCTACAAAACAAAAGATCATTTGTTAGACTTGGGAACCCAGATGTACTTGGGTTCCCTTTTCGAGCCAGATCTTTTAATTCTTCTCTAGCTTCAAGAATCAATCTAACTCGTTGAGATTGAATGAAAGATCTTTATTCAATTTATCACAAGCACTGTCCCTATGTCCAAGACTCCCGCAGTATCCACAGATCTTGGTTGGAGGAAGATTGACGTATTTCTGCTGTCCTTTCCACCAGGAGTCAAACTTCTCCTTTTCTTGATATTGTTTGGCTTTGTTGTCGGGTTTGGACATATTTTTTGGAATATTGAACTTCCCTTTTTGCCACTTGGGCTTAGAAGGAGTGGATCCAACTCCAGATTGGAGATTAGAAATCTCTTGAGAGAGTTGTTCTACTTTTAAACAAAGATCATCACGATCTTGACTAACTTCCTTGATTTTGGAGTTGGCCCACTCAGGCAGTTCGGAGGAAGTGACTTGTTTGATAAACTTGACTGGCTTGAGAGAGAGAGCATGCTCTTTTTCATTTAGTTTTTGAGTGAGGTTTTTGATAGTAGTGTTTAAAGACATGTTTTTGGATTTGGAAGCATTGAGATCATTTTGAAGAGAACAACAATTATCGGAGAAAATGGTGAGATCCTGTTTGAGAGAGTCGATCAGAGTGAGAGACTCTTTCTGGTCGCTCTAGATGGATTGATTAAGCTCTATGGTATCATTGAGTTCCTTTTGAAGAGAATCAACATGACGCCGTGATTCTTGTAGATCTAGTCTAAGAGCAAGAGATGGTCTTGTGTTCCTCAGCTTCATCTCTTAAGGCATACATAAGAGCCTTTGAGATTTCGAGATCCTCAGATAACTCGGATATTTTGCTGGTGAGACTTGCTTTGAGGGAGTTAGTCTCAGAGACAATTTTAGCAATTAAGGTCATAAATCCCATAGGAGTAATACGGTAAAGGTCTGTTTCAAGATGAGAACGAGTTACCTCATTGTCGGGGATCATGGATTTCGTCGTATCATGTGCCATTGAGACATACCAGGCCGCTAGACTCTGTGTCTTGATCATCGGAGTCTGAATCACCCCAACCAACAGCTGCCATCAGCGACCTCCCTTGGGATTTTCCATACTGGTTTTTGAGTAAGGGGCAGTCCTTCTGAAGTGGTTAGGTTTATTGTAGTTGAAGCAAGTGACAGAGTTGAAGATTTGTTTGGAGCTATTTGAGAACGACCGACTCTGTCGATTTGGCTGGTTACGCATGAATTTTTGGAAGTTCTTTACTCTGAAGACAAAGTCTTCCATAGTCTCAGCCTCACTTTCTTCAACGATAATATCCACTAGCTCAGCCTTATCTTGTCTTATTTGAGTATCAGTGACATAGGCTCCTTCTTGAGTATACTGAGTCGAATTAACCTGCAAGGCTTGGTCATTCAAAAGTAGTAGTCTTGCTAGAAGAAGAAGAAGAAGAAGTATTACCACACTTCTTTCGAATATTTTTCTTGTATTTATCTACGGATTGTAGATAGGAACCTAGGTCTTGACAGCTCCATTTGGATAAATCCTTGCATGCTTTGGTGGAGATTACCGTCTCTGCCCATTCTTCTCTGAGACTATCCAGCAGCTTGTGCAAGACACTCTCTCTATCCGGTAAGATGTTAACTTCCTGCATAGTAGTAGTTAGTAAATAAAAACGATCAAGCACTTCTTCCAGAGACTCACCGGGTTTTTTGTAGAAAATTTTCATAGTCCATTCGAAGCTCTTGAGCTTTGCATTTCTTGAGTTCGGTGACTCTTTGTGGGTAGCTTGAAGGAGAGTCCATATCTCGATTGCAGACTTGCAGTGGTTGACTCTTCTTTGTTCCGGAATGGATAGACAAGTGTAGATTATGTGGGATGCTTGTCAATTTAGCTCATACCTTTTGCGATTTGCAGCAGTCCATGTGGATCGATCCGGATTGACTGCGAGGTCTCCTCCAATGACTATCTCCCAAAGTTCAGAGTTGACTGACTCAATGTGTTGCCCGATCTCGTTTTTCCAATGGTCGTAGTTGGTGGAGGTGAGTCTGGGGTGCTCGAATTGCATTTTGTTGTTTTGATTGGCGAAGAGGTCTGTCATTGCTTCGTTGATTGACTGTCAGCCTAAGCAATGCTCTGATACCACGTTTAGGATCGGGTGGCTAACTCAAACCAACCTAAGGTGTGAGTCTAAGGGTTGGTTTGACTCAATCGATCTCTAAAAGAGAAGAGACACTCTGGGAAGAAAAGATACTCAATCAAACTAGCTAGACTCGGTGTACGAAAGACTTAAAAGGCTTGAACAAATTAATATTAGAGACGGACTCTGTGGAACTCAGCAAGATACACAAATAAGTTATTTTATTCTCTGGTCAAAATAGAATAACTTACAAATGCCCACTAAGTAGAAGAGATCTACTTAGCGGTTTTTCACTCACTCACCCAATACACTTTCTGATCAGCTCAATGGTAAGTGTAGCAAAACTAGGATCTTCCTAGGCAGAGTCTATCTAGATGTACTAACTAATTTGGTACGAATTCTCTCTCTCTGAATTACAAAGCAATTTCTTTCTCTCTCTCTAAGCTCTGGAATATTTCTCAATGAAAGCGCGCATCTAAACTAGCTATTACAAAACCTATTTATACTAGCACTAGCAGGTCATGGGAGTTAGTTCCGTAATTGTCGGAACTAACTTAGTGGGCAACGTCGTTGAGTGGTCTCCTGACTTAGGCCGCGAGCTTTGGATATGATGGGGAGACTACATGACCGTTGTTAGCGTTGAAGCATTCCCGAGTTCGCTCCTTAGATTCCCAACGGCATGGGAGAGTCTGTGATGTTTCCTTAGTTGTATGGACTCTCTTGTAGTAGCTCACTCTTTGTGTTTGACTGAGGATGATTGACTCTGTCGAGGTGATTGGCTATCTCTGCAACACTCTGTTGTCCCAACAGTGTCACAACCATCATTCTAACGACTTAACCAACCATCCGCCGTGATGATCGAGACTAATTCAATTACTAATGCTTACCAACCTTTCTTCACACCATTCGTCCAAAAGTAAACTCAGGTATCATCCTTGGAACTAGTGAGCTACTAAGTGTAAATTTACATCAGCCGAAAATGGCCGTATTTAATACAATGCCACCAATGCTTATGGCAATCCAAAAACGCTATAATTCAATTCAGCTACAACTATCTCCATATCAAATCATCAAAAACCCAAAACCCGTGCTCCGTCATCGCGTCAATCACCTGTAAATAAAATGTTGGTGCCCATGGAGGGCTCAGCGCTTGTCCGAGTATGTTAAACCGTGTTATCTTAGACCCCTTTCAGTTACTTAGGTTAATTAGCCATCTTAACATGCTATCCAATTTACATGTTGTTCCTGTTTACAAGCGAGCTATAAATAAATGCAGAAATAGAAATGTAAACACCCAACAGTTCATACAAGATAATCATCTAAACATTAATCATCCATTTTAATCCTTAGATGAGGATTAAATAATCGAGTCAAAAGTCGTACTCTCATGTTCATTGTCAACACCAGAAGCCCCGCTTCCACCAACACTCTTATTATCTTGTTGGTGTCTCGTTAGATGGACAATTCCCATTAACCTCACCAAGTTTATTATAGTTGGACAGTAGTCTTATTGCCAATGATCAGAGAGCATTGGCTTCACTGTGTCTCTCGAGAGAGGAGACGTCCATATGGTCGTAGCCGTGTGCCAAACAGTAGCACCCTCGGCCAACCAATCTAAGGTGATCAATTGGATTCCCACAACAAGAGGTTCCACACTTGGACCCTCTCTGGTGATCACACTGCGCAACCTGCTAGAACGAATGCAGACCAGGATTTATCCATACATAAAACCACACCACCATTACCTCCACCATATCTCCGCAGTTAATCGATTTAGCCGACCCACCATTATTAGTTTTGAGTTCTTAGGAGATCACATTTTATTAATTCGATGCCTCGTAAGGTCTTACTCATACCTAGGAATAATCTAGGTTATATTCATGTTCTGTGCCAATGCTCTAAGATCGGTAACACCGAATCCTTTCTCCTAAGTTTTAAGTCTTAGGTAATTTGAGTAATTATTGATAGTATCGTACTCTGTTGCGTTATCATCCTTGCTCGTGTCGTAGTCGCGTGATATAAAGTACCAATACGTTCGAAAGACGTGCACGCACAATAATAATATGTTTAGTTGTCGAGCACATAAAAATTATATAACACAAATTTCATCATGCATATTTTTCTTAAACATTTAGCACACAAATTTGTCCAGACCCGAGGGAGCCCTCAGGGGTTAGACCACACAATCCAACATACCATACACAGTAGTCGCTAGCTCTGAGGAGTAGACGCCGACCTCGCGACCGTCAACCCCGCCACTCCTAATGATCCTCTGCCTCAATGTACTCTGGAATATGTAACTCTAAATATTAATACTTGTGTATTGAGTCCTACTATATGTTCCAGATTAATACTAATCCCTCCTCGTTGATTAACCCCTTGTTGGTTAATTACCCTGTGATTGTTCAATGTTTATCATTAGGGTCTTACCCAGTGTGAGATTAGTTAGATCATCCTCTACTATATCGTAATTAACATGTAACATTTATTTACTACTTAGGATCTCATCCAAATAACCTATCTCATTTATTCATAGGTTTGTTATTTGTATATATTACCCACTTCCATATAGTTTGTTACTACATATTAATTATATCCTTGACTTATAAAACCTTTATTTCTCCTTTAAGTTATAAGTTGTTCAACTTGACCCTCTTTGGTCAGTTAGGTTGACTTGATCAATTTATACAAATCAACACTACTATCTATAGCCCATAATATAATCCTTGAATTATGTAATTCTATTATTTTATGTAATCTTTTATTCCTGACATTAAGTCTTTTAATGTCATGATGTTACATAATGAAATTCTCCACATTATAGTACCTCCTTCTTACTTTATCCAATTTCTGATCAAATTATAATCCTATAACATTCTTTATATCCATACTCCACTTGTATGGATTATAAAACCTCACAATATTCATAATAATTCTATTATTCTATGTGAACTACAAACTCCTTTATTTTGTATTATTCTCACATATTAACACTTGATTATATATTAATGTTGTTTACTATGGTCCTCAACCATATAAAAACTAATGTTAATTATAACATTCAAAAACCTTGGTATATAGTTTATAATACCTATAATATATCCATATATTCCATATGAATTATAAAATTCTTATAATCAGTAATACTCCATAAATTGGCATTATGATCATAATCTAAATGCTATACCATATGGATCCTTAACCTTAAGTTATAATCCAAAATCCTTATTTAATTCAACTTAAGGTGCTACGCTAACTTATATTAATTTCCGAATAGGCCCTAATGTTGTTCCTTGATTTTACCATATTTTTCCTAAAATCACAGATGACCCACATAATTTATAATCCTTACAATTTAGTCCTTAATCCACACCTCTTAGAACTTCCAACTTAATTTAAAACACTAACCCTAGACTTTGAATAATTTATGAAAAACCTCAGATGGTGTGTTCCGAATTTTCACCCTATATTTGTAAAATTACATGATCACAAGCTTTTCAAAACTTACAAGATGGCAGTGACACCCGAGTGAGAGTTATTATTATTGTTTGTACTTCTGCTGTAAGACGTTTTTAATTATGCTATGTGAGGGATTATTACGTGATTATCGAGAGGGGTGTTACAACCAGTCTGATCCGATGTTTGCGAATGACCATGCCTCTACCCACTTGGTGAAATAGTCTATCGCTTCGAGGATGTAGTGATGCCCATTGGAAGCTTTAGGGTGAATTTTCCCAATGATGTCGATTCCCCATATGAAGAACGGCTAAGGAGCCGCCATGGATGTTAGAGGTAAAGGAGGCAAGTGCTGTAGATTAGCATGTGTCTGACATTTGGCACACTTTTTCACGAATGTGTGTGCAGACGTTGTAAAGTGAGTGGTTATATCGGGTGTAATTAACATAAAAGAAAAGAAATTAAAACTCAAAATAAACGTCGGGTTGCAAACAAAATCCCGGTGGTAGTATAGTAAAAATGTAAGCGACCGGATGTCGAACCGTGGGACTAATGTGCATATTATAGTACCTAAGCGTGTCACAAGAGGGGGAATAATTGACTTGTTTTTTTTAAATAAAAGGAAAGATAAAATGACTAAATTAACAGATAAACTAAACGGGACTCTGTTTCTCGTTAATATAATATCTGCTCTTTCATGCTAGGTCTACTGGTTTAATTATAACTGTTTGGCAAGATTCCTGTTTTTTCTTAAGGTCCGATGAAAACTCATAAGAACTCGTTTACCTGTAATGCAAGGTCCGATGAAAACTCAAGCAAAATGCCTGTAAACGGCAGAGAGGAGTTGAGGGATTACATTTGCAACTGAGTACTAACTTAAACGATGAAAATAAGTTTCCCCCAGTTTTACGGCTTAATTAACCCATCTGTTTCCAACCGATGAAATCAAAAACAGACTTAGTAAAGCATTTTAATAAATTCATGAGGTTTATTAAAAGATGCGAGAAAACCTTTAAACGTAACAAACTTCATTAAAATTAAAACCAGTAAAACATATTGCATACATTAATACAGATACATAATAATTATTCCCAAGAGTATACGTAAACTAATGAAATGGAAAGAAAACAAATGGAGAAGCGGGAGATTAGAAATGGAATGAACGAGTGAGTGAAGGTGTAGTGGTTCGAAGATGGATTGATGGGGTGAATTGGAACTCCGGAAGGAACCACGGAAGGAGCCTCCGAAAGACACTGGAGAAGGTAAATGGAGCGTTGTATTTATAGAGGAAGGAGTAGAGTCAGAGTTGCAGCTCATTGATTGAGCTCGTTGATTGAAGCTCATTGATTGCAGGGGACAGAACAAATGCGTGAGTGATTTCTGGTAGGCGCCGACTGCTAAAGGATATGGCGGAATCAAGTTGCAGAGAGTCGGCGAAGAAGATAACCAGATCTGTAATTTAACACATGTCCGCATGGTGTCCGCTTATATGCATGCGGTTGCATGGCTCTCCCTCCTCTCACGTCCGCATGTTAATGGCGGTTGCATGGGCGGTCTCCACCATCATGTCCGCCTTGCTTTAGGCGGTAGTAGAGGCGGACACATGCAATCTCTCGTACTCTTGTTCCTCTTCTTGTCCGCCTATTACAAGGCGGTTGCCTAGGTGGTTCTCCTCTGCACCTGCCTTACGCGTGACCTTGTTTAATCCCTATAAATATATGTGTGTAATAGGTATTTTTCCTACATTTTACACATATAATACATCAGTTAATATAACAACATAATTATAGGAAAAACCCTAGATAAGTGAGAAACATTACTAAAATGTTACAAATTATAAGGTGACTAAAACCCTAATAAGTCTATATGTTTTGCACTTATCAGTGTGACAGTCAGCCTCCATTGTTGTCTAGTAGTATCCTAATCTGAGGATCTTCCGGGACAAGAATGTTCTCCAGCATGGGTGAAATACCCCGAGTGATTATCACTTTAAATTAGTGAAGTTTAAATTAAAATTAAGATTATGAGCAACCATGGTTATTAAGCTCCAAAGAAAAATATATGGAGATGATAATAATAATAACGTCGCACGTATCAGTACGTAATACGCAAACATAAACCCATGTGTATATGAATGCACATCTCTAAACCAAAATGTTATAAGTAACGATGCGACACATTTATATGGTCATATATAGATATACATATACGTACAACCAACGTTACAATATCACAACGTGACATGTATAAGTAATAACGTGACAACATAAAATGGTCGCGTACATTACTAATCAGGCGACATATTAACATAATTGCACATATGTATATATATTTAGCTGATACAAAAAAAAGAGTGAAATACACTCCTGTCGGGATTCGACCCCGGTACCGTTGGTATCGCTAGTGAACGCCTTAACCGGTTGAGCTGAGCTCATATTCGGTAACAAATTGCACCGATTTATACAAGAGTAATAACACCCATCATTAGATAAATTAAAACCACCATCCCCTTATTCATTTACTCATCTGCCTGTTCTCTGTAACATCTGAATCAAAACAAAAAAAAAAAATAAACGACCGACAACATCGTTATGCCCTTCGCAGCTGTTCCTTCAGATGTGTGAGGTCCTCTTGGTGGCCTCAGTTTTTTTTCTTCAGATTCCCCTAACTCCCACGCTACTGCTGTCAACATTCCAAGTATGGGTTAGCAACAAACAAACAATAAAGGACTCTCTCAGACACACTAAATCCTGTGCCATGTTGATTTCCAGTAAAAACATTTCCGTTTTCCAAGGGGTGTGTATCAGGGTTTGCGTTTTGTTAATCTCCACGCCATTTTCTTGTAGACTGAAACCACTAGCTCTCCTAACCAGTCGCTATACAACCATCCCTCTCATTCTCCTCTGTTTGCATGCCCACGACAACACCAAGCTTAGAATCCCTGCTGTTACCATGCGTGAAGCATTGCAGAAGCCTGGTTGCACTCCACTGCATCTTCCTTCGAAAACAAAACTGATAAGGACCAGCACCATACTGGTGTGGTTATCTGCTCAAGGTAAGGCCGAATAGCAATCCTGCTTAGAA
The DNA here is from genome assembly GCA_023374045.1 of Limonium bicolor. Taxonomy (NCBI): domain Eukaryota; kingdom Viridiplantae; phylum Streptophyta; class Magnoliopsida; order Caryophyllales; family Plumbaginaceae; genus Limonium; species Limonium bicolor. The sequence continues at coordinate 307,135,606 of CM041778.1, forward strand.
CTCCCTGTTGTTTCTTGATAACCGAGATAATAGAAGCAACTCACACAATCTCCTTGTGTTTCCTGCCATGCATAACTTCATCATGCAGCCTCCTGAGTCTGGTTCAAAGGTTCTCCTGGATTAAAACTGCCCAACTCCTAACTGAAACGTAACCTGAAGGTAAAACTCTCCAAATCCGCTCTCGGGGTGACTCCTATTTACTTCTTGTCTCTGACTTACCAAGCCTAACATGATTTCCTCAGTTGTTGGCAAATAACCAAGTGCTGGAAGTTTACTTCCTGCCAAGAGATTACTAGGAGAACCAACTCCAAACGAAGAAAAAGAAAACAAGGTATTAAGCTACCCAGACATTTTGTACATATCTTGAAAACTGATTGCAGTTCTGTAAAATAAATTCCAGGTGAGTTATAAGGAATTATTTGGTAATAAGGAACCTCCTACATTGATACCACTTAATCCTATGTGCAGATAAGTTAGGAAACTAAAAACAGTTAAAGAACAGAAAAGAATGATGGGGGTAAAATCACCACCAGTTGGTGTTTCAGTTTTTTTAGTTTCTGGAATTTTCCGTCTCAGTACAAGCAGGTTGTTGTAAGATTAACAGGTCGTTTTGGGATGTTTTGGAGTCTAAATCTCGACAAAACATTTTAAAAAAAAGGGGACTACTTGGGCCCATTAAGAGAACAGAAAGGAAACAATTGAGGAGAGTATATCAGTGTCATAACCTTGGTTTCTATAGATCCCCTTATTTCAGTAGGGATACATCAGTGGGTTAACAGAGTTGGTTGGGTTGTCTTTCGAGTTGAAAATCAGCTAGAACGATTACTAAGTGACCAAATAATTAGGGGGAATTGAGCATCAATTCGTGAACAAAGAAATAAAAAGAATATGGAATTCCAGTTTCTGGGGCGTCAGTGTTTTCAGGTTTGGTGTAATGACTTCTCGGAGGTGCTGTCTAGGTGACTTTGAGTCTATTCGAATTTAAGAACTTGATAATATACTTAGCTAGACGGGAAACAGGTTGAGAAAAAAATGAAAGACAGTTTTGTGAATATGCAGAAAGAAAACAGAAGACAAGAATGTTTTAGTTCTCATGATTACAGTTTTTTTTTTCGGTTTCTCTTTTCTGTGTAAAGGGTCTGCAGATTGTTTGTCTAGTTGGTATTGGGGTTAAAACAAACTAGAACACTTAATCAAGTAGTGAGCACCTTGGGGATGAGTTGAAGGATAGGCTAATGACAAACAGAAAAGAAAGGATAGCACTTTTATGGTCTCAGTTTATGAAAAACTTAAGTTTCTGTATGACTATGCTACAGAAGGTTATGAGGAGGTGTATTGCATTGTTAATGAGCCTAACACACTTCTAAGACACTTAAACAAATCTGTTAACACTTGAAAAAAAATAGAAATCGAATTATTCAGAGAAGGAGAAGGAATAAAGAGGGAATACACAGATTTTGGGTTACAGATTTTCAATACTTGGATGCCTCTGTATAACTTGTTAAAGGGGATTTATAAGGGAAGTATTGAGTGGTTTCATAGTTTAAAAGCCTTACCAATCCATCTAGCTCAGTAACTAAACCAGTTGGGAAAGATTAGAAGACAGATAAGTAACCTAAAATAAGGACTGAAGAAGAGACTGAGATAATCCTGTTTTCAGTGGCTACAGGTCTTACGTTTCAGTATAAGGAAGTTTTATAGGTGTTATCAGTATTGAGCTGGCTTAATTCTTGGTTTAAAACTCTGCTGGAACACATAACTAAGTGGTTAAATACTTTGAAAAAAATAGAGGTTAATTTAATTAACTAAAAGAGAAGTAGAGAGGAGATGCAGAAATTAGTTTTCAGATTTCCTGCCACACACCAGCCTCTGTAAAATGAGTTTCAGAGTTGTTAACCATGTCACTTTGGTTTTGTCGAAGTTATAAGCTTGGGGATACACTTGACTAGGTGGTGAATCAAATTGAAAAAAAAATTCAAAGACTTATTTGTGAAAATACGGAAAGAAAACAATAACAGGAAATGAGTATTAGTTTCAGATTCTGGTTCTAGAATTCTGTGTTGGGTTCTGTTACAGGTGGGATGAGGGTGTTGTATTGGTTTAAGAATGAACTTAAAACTCTGCTAATTCATTAACCAAGAGGGTAAAACAGGTTGGACGGAGTTGTGATCCAGTTTAGAAAACAGACAGAGAGCAAAGTGAGATAATACATCAATTGGTGATTTCTAATTCTGTTCGATTCAGTTTTGGACATCTAAGTAGCTTAGTCTAATGCCTTGGGTCTATGTTGAAGATTGAAACTGTATTACATCTAGGAATTGAGTAGGTGTATACGTTTGAGAGATAGGAAGTCAGTTTAGTAAGCAGAAGGGATACGACAGAAAGAGAACATACATCAGTTTTCAGGATTTCAATCTTACATGTTTCTGTTTCTGTGTGAAGAGTTTCAGAAGTGTTGTCTATGTTGTGTTGGGATAGATTGGAGCTTAAAGGCATATTAGGACATCTAGCTAAGGTGATAAATAAATTTGGAGGGGGATGGAAACCAGTTTACCCGCGAAACAACAGGAAAGGAGGATGTAATGCACAGGTTTCTTGCCTCAGTTTTCTGAAACTTATACTTCAGTTTGGTCAACTTCCAGAGGGGATATAAGTGTTGCATGGTTCAATAATAAATCCAAGTCAGTACTGATACGTTGCCTAAGTTGATACATTCATTTTAGAGGTTGGAAGACAGTTTAACAACTAAAAGAAGGAAAGAAGAGGAAATGCAAAGGTTGTGGTTTCAGATTTCCAGTTTTTCTTGTTTCTGTATAATGCATTTAAGTGGTATTAACAGTGTTGTTAATAACTGGTTTTCAGTTTTAAAACATTCCTAATACACGTAGCTAAGTTGGAGAACCATCTTGGAAAGGTGAGACATCAGTAGACACACCGAAAGTGGGAATATATAAGACTGCACACAAGAAGTGCATTTCAGGTTTTGGAAACCTTTGTGTCTCGGTATGAGTGGATTTCCAGAACATTTTTTTAGGAGTTCTATTGTGTCAATAATGAGCTTAAACCATAGCTAACATAACTAGGAGGGAAGGAATACACCTGGGGGAATTAAAAAAAATAAACTTCTATGATTGAGAGTTAAGCCAAGGGGAGAGAGGTACCGATTGTGAGTATGAGTTTTTTGCTTAGGTTCTATGTAAGTAGATTGTTGTATTAAGTTAGTTATGATTACTAGACTGCACTAAGATGCCCAGTTATGAGGGGATACATCTTGGGCGAATTAAATCCGTCTTAGATGAACTTGTTACATATTAGTGTTTAAAATACTCTAAAACATCATCTAGAGGAAGGACTTGGTAATCCCACAATATAGATGTCCTAGAGGGTTGGTAAAACTTAAGGTGAATACTTGGAAAGTTTCTAAGGGTTAATATAAACTAAGCACTTAACAACACACCTAGGGAACAACACCCATTATAAAGTGTTGTCACATGAAATCATGAACTGACACGTTACTTTTAATCAACATTAGGGCCGTAACGAACGCTACTCGGGACCCCGTGTGAGAGACGACACGTGCTTCTGAAAAAGGTATGGACATGTGTGGTTCGTATGTTGCCGTGTTACACGGCTTGTGTGTTGTGTGCCTTGTTTGACTATGACCACAAGACGAATGCATGAAAACGGATGTTTGTTTTACCGTGCTTATTTGTCTGTTGTGAGCTTGTGTAAAGCATGTGAACGGATTTCTTATTTTCCCTGCTTACCCGTTTGCTATTATTGTGCATATTGCTTGCGCGCACACAGTAGTGTAGTCCCTTTCTCGTTGATGAAACCTTGAGATGAAACACAACAAACTTCGTAAACAAAACAAAGGAACTACATAAAGGGAAAACTCCTTTTAACTATAGAGGACCCCTAATGACACCCACTATGGTGTCGAACTATCAATGATAATGATAAGCCAATACCCGACAGAAATGAATAGGGAGACGGACCCTTTGTATCCGGGGTAGAGACCAATAATCTAAAAAGGAATAGGGAGACGACCCTTTGTATCCGGGGTAGAGACCAATAATATTAAAAGGAATAGGGAGACGGACCCTTTGTATCCGGGGTAGAGACCAATAATATTAAAAGGAATAGGGAGACGGACCCTTTGTATCCGGGGTAGAGACCAGAACATCAGAAGGCATAGGGAGACGGGCCCTTTGTATCCGGGGCAAAGGCTAGTAACATTGAAAAGGAATAGGGAGACAGACCCTTTGTATCCGGGGCAGAGGCTAGTAACATTGAAAAGGAATAGGGAGACGGACCCTTGGTATCCGGGGGAGTGGCTAGTAACATTAAAAAACAACAGAGAGCGAGAGAGCTATCCGGGAATGGAAGATTGGCTATGGACAAGACGTTCTACAAATTGTGGTGATAAGAGAACTCACAAATAATCCTTAAAGAACTAAGGAAAGATTGGCACACATGGTGCAAGGGAGGAGAAATAAAATACACATTATGAGAATAAAGAAAAGAAATGAAAACACACAACGTTCGAATGATCCTATAGTGAGGGTCATGGGTATAACATACCTGTGCACACGCTTTATTATTTACATGAGTGTTGTTGCTATACTAGCAGCTTGTTGTGCTTGGTTGTGTGTTTGATGTGGCTATGACGCCAGTATGTTATGCTTGGTTGCTTGTTGCTAATGCTTTGCTACCTTTGAGTGTGTAAGAAACCATGATGTATTGTGGCCTGCTTTACTGCTTTATTATAGCTTGTAAACTGACTTAATAATATTTGACCAAGTAGTCGTGTGGCCCGGCAACATACGGGCTACACACGTTCATACTCAGCGTTTGCTGAGTCCTTTACACCCAATTTTTTTTCAGGTATGGTGCCGGACGATAACGGTGCGTAGGCGGGATGGCTACCATAGGGGTAGTCCATCAGGGCATAACCTTGAATTGTGTTGTATGTTTAGTGTATGGGTTGTTACTAAACCCGAGATGTAATTCTCAAATTATGATTTGGGTATCTTTATTGTAGACACTCGGTATTTGGGAATTGTACTTTATGTTGTATATGAGTTTTGATAGAGGGCTGTTTCCAGTCATGCTGACCGTAACTTGGTGTTGGTAGTATGGTCGTGTCAACCACGTGGGTGGCTGGCGTCTGTGACACCCGGATGGAGTTTATACCGCTGCGTAGTTAACCGTGATGTTGTTTAGGCGCGACGTTTGTATTACTGGATGTTTTATTCGGGGGTATTACAGAAAGTGGTAACCTGTAACACCCCTGATTAACCAAACAGTAGTCCGAACGATACACCCAACGATGTTACGACGAGTCTAAACAGCGGAGTCACAGTTCCAACCGGGTGTCACAGACGCCAACCACCCACGTGGTTGACACAACTGCACCATCAACACTAAGCTACGGTCAGAACGTTTGGAATTAAAAACATAATCAAGTCCAAGTACAAACTGAAATTACAACCGAGTACCGAGAGTCTACATCATAAGTCTTGCTTAAATAACACAACCCGAATCATACAACAAAGGTCTAGTGATACATAATCTCCACCCATACATTAAAACATACTACTCAAAATCCTGCCCATGTGGACGACCCCTATGGTAGTCACCCTGCCTACTCTCCGCCTGCTTCCTGTTTTATACCTGTAAAATAAAGGACTCATCAAAACTATGCTGAGTATGAACGTGTGTAGCCCGCATGTTACCGGGCCACACGACTACTTGGTCGAATATGATTAAGTCCAATTGCATGCGATAGTAAAGCAATAACACAATATACAACATCAACATGGCAACACCCAACATGTTAAGCATAGGGTTAACAACAAGCACTACAAGCATGTAAACCATTCGAGCTTATAAGAGGATTCGAATAGTGATGATCCTCACAGTGGGATCATTCAACGTTGAGTGCTTTCATTTCTTTTCCCTTTGTTTTCATCATGTGTGCTTCTCTTTCTCTTTCTTGCACCAGGTCTGGGGATGCAGGTTATTTCCCGTGACCATGTAGAATAGGTGCCTATCTTTTCTTACTTCTTTATGGATTAATTGTGAGTTCTCTTATTACCGCACGTTAGAGGACGTCTCCTCGATAGTTCATACCTCCATTCCCGGCGTCGTACGTCGAGAAAGAGGGGTCATCTTTAGACCCCAGGTTATGCTCTCCAATTAGCTGATCCTCCAATCACGACGTCATGTCGAGAAAGAGGAGTCATCTCTAGACCCCGGGTCATGCTTCCCAAATTTCCAATCTTCCAATCCCGGCGTCGTACGTCGAGAAAGAGGGGTCGTCTTTAGACCCCAAGATGTGCTCCACGATGGTCGGTCGAAGGATCTGATGCAGATACCAACTCCCGAATATATTCAATACCGCGCGGCCCGAGATGTTGTCTTCCTGGGCTATCTTCATGTTCCACCAATTGATATTTACTCTTTATTATCATTAATGAATAGACACCATAGTGGGTGTCATGGTACGTCCTCCATGGTTAGGGAGGAGTTCCCCTTAATAGAATTTTCTTTGTTTTCATAGTTCACATTATCTCATCTCAAATTCCATAAACGAGAAGGGACTAAACTACTGTGTGTGCGCAAATAATATGCAACAATGATATAGCAAGCATATAACACGATAAGCAAGCAATCCAATTTCATGCTTTAGTCTTATGGTCTTTTTCACACAGAGCACACAGCAAACAAGCCGTGTAACACGGCAACATACGAACCACACATGTCCATACCTTATTCGATAGTACAAATTGTCTCACACTCGGAGTTCCGGTCGGAGTTCGCTACGGCCCTAGCGTTAATTCAAAACAATGGGTCAGTTTATCATTTCTTGTGATGATACTTTATATCGGGTGTTATTCCCTAGATATGTTGTTAGATGCTTAGTTTATATTAAGTCTTAGAACTTCACATGCGTAAATCCTAGGCTTATCTTACTCCTAGGATATTCATATCTTTGTTTACACGTTAACTAAGTCCTTTTTCCTTAGTTAATGTTGTAAAGCGTTTTAAGCGCTAGTTATGTAACGAGTTTATATAAAATAAATATGACTTGTCTAATGTGTATTCCCTCCTTAAATAGGTGAGTAATATTTTAACCCTTGTATAATGATAAGATAAGTCATAGAATACCCTTAAAACCCATTTATACAGAAGTCCCAAGTTCATGAAACAATCACATAGTTTCAGTTTTGAATCACACTTAACCTCTCATTTAGTGTATCAATGGTGGCTGACTTTATCCCAAAATGTTTCATCAACTAACTAGGTACATTAGCACTGGTTTGGGTCCATTATAAAGCTAACATCCCCTCTCTAGTACCTCTGGAATTTAGTTGTACAGAAACTATAATATTAGTGAGATCTGAAACAACCTTCTGCACTAACCCTCCCTTATTCCTTTCGTTTGTCATCAGTTACTTGACTCTTACATTCTCAAGTGATTTTGCCCACTTATTTTACCTTTTTAACAATGTTCCCAGACCATACCTAAGACATCATAGCACTACTAATACCTCAGTAATCTGTTACACAGAAACAGATACAAAAAAAACCATCAGAAAACTAAACTGAAAATCATGAGACTAGATGCCTACTCCTTGATTCTTTTCTGTTTAATCACAGTTTCTTTGTTTCAAATCTCTCACAAGGTGCTTACCTATCTAGTTGAGTGTGATAACACAAGTTTAAACTCGAAACTACTCCAGTAATTCACACGCTAAATCTTCTGTACAAAAATAGGAACTGAAACATGACCTGATAACCTTCTTCTGGTTCTTTTCTGTTTATACCCTAACCTAACTCCCAACGTTTTCTCCAGCTTACTTACCAAATAGTCTAGTGTACTAGGCCAGTCTCCAACCTAATCCAGCTCAAGATATCCCAATTAAAAGCCTCTGGAATTTCATGATGCAAAAACACGAAAGGCTGAAACCTGAGGTTAATTTAAAAACTGCTAAAACTGAAGTTTGATTTTATCCTGTTTTGTCTTTCAGTTTAGTTTCTTATCTTGGTTTTCATTTCCCCAGTTTATTTAGCCCCTTGGTTAAGTGGCTTTGTGTAGTTTGAAATCCCTAGACAGACCCAAGGCCATAAGGTTACGTTTCTGAAAAAGAATCTGCTACACAGAACCTAGACTGAAAACTGATACTTAAGACCTGAATACTCCTTTTGTTTCCTTCTGCACACTCATACATCTGTCTCTGAATTTCCCCATGACTTGACTACCCATCTAACCAAGTGTATTACCGAGTTTTTTTTTTAGCCTCGAATGTAGCTCCAAAATTATTTAGGCAGTCTCACTGCTTATCCATTACAGAAACCATGACTGTAACACCACTGCACAACAGAAGTTGATAAACACTACTCTGTCACCTTTCTTTCACTCCTAGTTTGGTTTCCAGTCCTCTTCACTTGTGATTACCTAAACTACATGAGTTGGCAAGGCTTCAAACTTATAAATCCCTCAATATAATCCCTTACACTCCCTTCTGTCACTGGGTTATACAGACGCACTTCCCTAATAAAACTGGAATTCAGAAACTGATAATTTCTCCCTTTCTTTTATTCTGTTAGCTCGTGATTTGGGATTCCCTATTTCCCCACCTTGTTTGGCTACCTAGTCATGTTTTTAGTTACAGTTTTAACTCCATGCAACCCAAGACACCCCAGATAAAGCTATTGAAAACCCCTATACAGAGACTCTTTGTTGTAGAAAACACAAAGTGGGAAAAACTGATATCACCATATGATATAACTCATTTCTGTTTGGCTTCTGTTATTTAATCTACTTCTTAATCTTCTTCAACTGTTTCAGTCACCTAGTTATGTGTTCTATTACAGTCCTAGCCCTAAGGCAAATCCCAAAGTAACCTGTTAAACTCACCAACACTCATACTGAGGCAAAAGTTTCAGAAACTGAAACTACACTGAATTTATGAAACTGATAACTGTTCTTTTATTCTCTGGTTGTTATTGAATTAGGTTTCCACTTCCTCTCCATACTAATTCGAGTAGTTTAGTGTGTGATGGTCTTTAAATTCCAGCAGACCCCAACAACATCATTGAAGCTACAGAAATAGAACCTCAGAAAAGACTATAACACTGATATACTGGTTTCTGTTCTGTTAAGCTGTTATTTGTTTCTATTTTCTTCTCTCCCGTTTTACACTCTCACGTACAGAACCTCAGTCAAGTGTATTTATAAAGTTGCAAATGTATTAACAACTCAAATTACCCTGGGATAGTTGATACACCGAGACTACATGTTACAGATTTGGAGTGCTTATCAGTTTTTGACAGGTTTGATCTCTTTTCTTTTGTTTTCTGATTCTGAACCCAGTTCAAGATTACTCACCAGTGATAGCTTAGTTGTTCTTCTTTTGTTTTCTCGTTGGTCCAAGCACTCTAGCAGGCTCCTTGCACCTCGGTTATTAGCACAGCTGAGGAAAAGATCTCCTAGAGGTCAAGCTTGATAAATTAGAGGGAGTATAATAGAAACAAGAGGGGAATTGTTTCAGAACTTCACCTTGAGTCAAATTTCCAGGAAAGGTTTCGCAGTTCTCCTTAGGGATTTTTGAATGAAGCTTATAGGAACTGCATGGGGGAGTCAAGCATGAAAAGAAAACCAGAACGTTGGGTATAAGCCTTCAGACACTATCAACACTACAGAAGCAATGATCATGTAGTAGACAGTTCTAAAACACTACCTGAGTTGGATTCTCGGGCAGGGAGTACAGCAGGTGACATAGTTACTTGTTTTTGACTTGCTCTCTGGTTACTCCTCTAACCATGCATGAACAATCGAGCAAGAAGAAGTTAGGTAGCAGTGGGTTCTCGGACAAGGGAAAACAGAAGGGAAATGAGACTCAGTAGCGCTTACCTTGTGCATCAGGATTAGAGAGAGTGGAGGTTGTTCTTGCCCATGCAGAACAATGCAAGGCAGACAAGTGAGGGAGGAGGTCTATGGCCTTATGAATTAGGCGGGAGTCAGGTCAGTCATTAGTGGTGGCAAGTCCCAATGGAATTTTCGTGAGAGTTTGAAACAGCATGGGTTTGATTCGTGGGAATTTGTATTACATGGCTCTGATGTACAGGGCTTTGAAGCTAGAAGCAGAGCTTGTCGAGTTGTCTGTTGACTGAAACCGTGGTGCCACTAAGAATGGGAGTAGAGAATGGGAATATCCTGAGGTGAGTATTTTGTTCAGGTTAGTTAATTCCTTTCTTGTTGTTCTCGGACAGGACCAAGGGGTATGGGCATTTGGAAGAAAAATAGAGTTGTGTCTGAGAGTTTGGAAGTTCTTGATCTGTGTTGTTTTTTTTTTCTTTCTGGTTCGATCTGCTGTATCGGGGAAGAAGAGATCGACAGTGCTACAGAGATGTGTTTGATTCCTTTTGTTTTTGTAGTTAGCCTACTCGACTTAATACTGATATTAAGTTGTTGGTATATGTTATTGAAATCGAGCATAGCTCAACTGGTTAAGCATTCGGGGAAGGTACGGGTGGTCTTGGGTTCGAACCTCAGCGGGAGCGTCTTTGCTCCTTTTTCTTTCTTTTTTTTTGTATAGGTTATACATGTTTATTTATGTATGTAAGACTATACAATATATAACGTTATATTTATTTACTTATTTGTTACTAGGTTATGCGACGTTATCATTTTTATTACAACGTTACGATATCGTAGCGTTACGTACATGTAGTTTTCGTATTCGTACATATATATATATATACTAAATTTAATTGTTCGTTTATATTATTTTATGTTCGAATTATAAAACGCGTTACGATTTTATGCGTTTAATGTTCAGGGGTATTTCAACTTACCCCCCTTAAAAGAGACTTCGTCCCGAAGTCTTACTTCCTTAACTATATTTTTTTCCACTCCTGGTAATCTTAGGGCTCAAGTCCCGCAATTATAATTCTCAGTACTTCTAAGTAACACAAGTTCTCATAGTAAACCAAGATGCTAGCAATGTATGTAACATGCTAAAGTGCAAAACAAGGCACACAACATTCATACAGCATCTAATATGCTAAGGTGCAAACCATGGCACACAACATTCAGTCATACAGAGCGTACATATACGTACATAACATTCTCACACATAAGTCCACCAACCATCAACATGTGGTTGTGGGATTACAACACAGTGACACACGCAAAAGCATCCAAAACGAAACATGCTTACCCCCCTTAAAAGAGGGGTACGCCCTCGTACCCTACACTAAACCGAAGTATCAGTGAAAAGATGGGGGTACATATCTCTCATTTTATCCTCCAGCTCCCATGTGGCTTCCTCCATATCTTGGTTTGACCATAACACTTTCACTAGTCTAATTGACTTGTTCCGGGTCTCCCGGGTCTTAGTGTCTAGAATTCTTTGTGGTGTCTTCACTGATCTCAATGTGGGCTCTAGGACTAGCCTCTCGGGCTGTAGTACATGTGAGGGATCGGGCGTAGTTACGCTCTGATGACTGGAATAGAGAAGTACCGAGTATAGGAAAACCTGAAAGTAGGAATTCTGATAGCGGGTTAAGGGTAGTGGGTAGTAGTGTGAGAGCGTTTTTAGGCGCGTAGTTAGGGCTCTTCCCCAGTAATTACTGGATACCTAACAAATACCTACACCCACCCTCCACGACCCTAATTCTCTTTAAAATTCAGCGAAAGAACGCCAGAGAGGTAGAAAGTCTTCTCATACTCGGGAAAACCCGATCTGGCAATTACTTAATGTCATACAATCAACCCGTGGAGAAAAGACTATACTACACAATCGACGTTGCCAAAAGGATAATACCCATAGAGGAATCAATTTTAGCGGCAACTTGGGTCGACATGCTTAGCAGTCGATAGGACCCTACCTAACAAGCAAAAGGACCAAGATATCCCTAAAATTTACAAAATAAATAAAGCTTAATTAAACAATTAATCAAGCCAAAGATGGGATTGGGATAAATTATTCAGTTCATACACTTGAGAGGGTAATTTTAGAAAAAAAAACCTCTCGTAAAACCATAAAAATAAGAGAATATAGTTTGAGACAAAAATTACACCATAAAATTGGTACAACCTTTAATGCTTAATGAAGCATGACACCATTTTATACACTGCAACATAATATTTCGGGATTCAATAAATTCCCTGCTCCATCCCACGTTTCTCTTCATTCTCTGCATTATCTGAGGGGCACAACGCCTCAACTGGCGATCGGTACGCATCGTCACCACCTCCTTTCCTCTTCTTTTCAAGTCTCTCAATCTCAGACAATTAAAACTGATGACCATAACTGGTCATTCCCTTCTGCTTCTACCACCGGCGAACGAGGAACATACATACCAATGCCCCCTTCATTCTCTTCTTGTTCGAGTTGTTTTACCCCTTTTGGAGCCCAGCAATTGTCCCACTAAGGACAAAATGTTGCTTGACATTCTTCTGTTGGAAGTATGTACAATATCTAAACAGTTATCCTCAAACAATATTTGCAATTTCCTGAAATCAAGAAAAACGCGCTGGTATAAGGATCATAAACAGATCCCTCAAATATTTAACGAGTATCATGATCACGAAGATCAAATAAGGGAAGAATTGTACAACAGAAAGTTAAGTGACAATCAGGGATGAACACATTCCAAAAGAGGAATTGTTAGGATACCAGCAAGCCATGTCGCTGATGGCTGAAAAAAAAATTCGGTTATAATAAATAAACCCTTTACATCGTCTGTTATATTTCACTATGACTATGAGAGAACTGATACGAAGCGTCACTAATTAATGCAGTGAAAACACGAAATTGAAAACTCTAGTTCCAATAATCGGTATACTCACAAGACATGCATAAGACCGTGACAAAAAGGAAGTTAAGTTTTGGAAACACCATGCTTAAGTAGCAATTATCAGGTGCATAAAATTCTTAAAATCCATACCAAATTTTAGCAGTGATACCTCAAAACCTCAACCGGCTGTAAACTGCTCCCGAAGATTATCACCCCATAAATTTGACTCCTATGTAAATGTCTGAACAACAATCCATGAAACTGCTATTGTGGAGAACGACCCCATTGATTCTGAAGAGGTTATGATAGCAATAATAATGTCAAATAGGCCAAGAAAGAGCATCTAATGAGATTGGTAACTTAGTAAATATAACCTCGACGAAGATGGTCGATGTTTAAAATCAAGGCGACCTTAGACAAGTAAGGCTAATGAACTTTCAATCAAAGGCAAACTTCACCGAGGGAAACGTAAATAAATAAACACGGGGAACTCTAAACGTGATTTAGCAAACTGATCATACAAGGATATACATACACATCAGGGAAGGCTTGATATCAGTAAAACCCAAGGAGTAAATGAAATTCAATTAAAGGAGGTCACGACTAGTATGTACATACGGTACGAGAATTTTATATATACAGTTTATAAGAAGAACTTGGAAGATCAGGAGGATATAAATATATGTAATAGGGTATCATAAACCTATGGGAACAATCCTATGTGGATAAATATAAATCAAGAGGATTATAACACATGGGTATATATATATACATGGATGAACAAATATATATATATATGTACACACCTAGAGGTCTGTATAGTTAGTGGATTTGAACGATTAATCGAAAGGCTTAGATGGTGACACTAGTCAATTAATTAATTGCCAGAGGACTAGAAACGAATGGGATAAGAATTCAAATGTGAATAATTGTTTGATCGTGTAAATCGAACGTGCAAAGTTGAACGCGACCCTGGCCAGGTCAAGTGACACGGAGCACAAATTGGGGTGAAGGGGTAGTCCAACACTTACGCTGATCACGTCGATGTTGGATGATTCCCGAAACCTCCTACAAGTGGACACATGAACTACAAATAGGTGGCAAATTGTATGAATTTGGGTGGTAAAGTGCAAAGAAAGCGTTGTTGCTATTAGATAATAAAATCACATAAAATACATGGATACATGGTTCAAAACCTAAAAAGCAAACACATACAAAGATGTTAAGATTTGAAATTGTAGGAAGAATGGTGTGATGTTACTAATAACCAAATAGATAATACATGAAAACATGTACTACCGAAACCAAATGCAAGACACTGGACCTTGCGACTAAGCAGAGCTAATCGACAAGCTGTTGCTCGGTACAATCATAAGAACAATGATAATGATAAGGAAACTAAATATCACGTGTCAGACAATTTACAATCATATAGACTTAAAACATATACGATCCAGCAACCTTTAGACTTAAACTAAAGGAGGCCAACCAACAGTATCAAGACCATAATTGAGAAAGAAAATAAAAGCCTAATTTGGCTGTACACATCAAGGGAGAAAATAGGTAACAATGCTAGGAAAGTAAACTAGCTAACTACATATAATTATGATCGGTAATATCAACCAAACATGTTGTTGTAACAACGACACGCTTGTAACATTGGAAGACACCGGGGCATTACTACAAGCATATATGAATATAAACCTAAAGGGCAGAATAACTCAGACGCTTAAAAGCGCACGAAAATAATGAATACCCCACGGCAATCAAGAGGCCTTTCACTAAGCCATGCACCACCTTAGAAAGCATAGAAAGGGAAAACTAAACCCGAAGGTAATCAGAGTCGCACAGCAGAAGCTGGTGGACCGTAACACCCATTTTCCTGTTGAATAACTAATGATTTCTTTGCCAATACCTTAGACCCAAAAAGGCTAAACCCAAATCCGTTATAGATCGGTATGGCAACCGATAAGAATCGTTAGGACAGAAACTAAGCCGTTAACATGGTCAAGGACTTTGATGAGATTATATTGTGAACTACAATACATATAAACTAAAATGCCCCATGATATAATAAGGATTACGTGGGCGTAATCCATTTTTAAGGGGGGTAGGCGCGCTGCGTTTTACTGTACTGTGGTGTTGTGTTGAATGCTATGTGTGTGGATTGGGTTGAATGCATTGTGGTTATGAATGAGTAACTTGTTCAATTGATTGCTGGTGAGTACAGTATATGAGTATTACTAGTACATTACAATATTATTGAGAATGCGGGCAAGCTATAGATGTGGCGTGGTGCTTATAAGCACAAATAGTGGAATAGAACTGTGGACCTTGGTTAGAAATTCACCATGTGTATTCCTACAACCACACGTTGGTTGGTAGGTCTATGGGTATGAATTGTGCAGAATTATGTATGTATTGTATTGGATGTACACGGTGCGATGAATGAATGTTGTATGTTGGTTGTTTATGGGGTGATACATTGATTGTTGCATGGAGGTGTTTTAAACACTTAAGATGTATTTGGTGATGTGCACGTGAACTGTTGTGTATGTATGTCCCTTGGGACTTGTGATATATACATGTATGTGTGATTGGTTTGGATTGGAAAACTAGTGGTAGGATGGAATGTTAAGAAAGTGTTGGAACTTTAGAGTTGATAGGATTGGATGGATTAGAACCTCGAGATTCGTTGGGTAGTCAGATACACATTCGACTTAGACAACTTCGGGACGAAGTTCTTTTAAGGGGGGTAGACTGAAATACCCCGAGTGATTATCACTTTAAATTAGTGAAGTTTAAATTAAAATTAAGATTATGAGCAACCATGATTATTAAACTCCAAAAAAAATATGGAGATGATAATAATAATAACGTCGCACGTATCAGTACGTAATACGCAAACATAAACCCATGTGTATATGAATGCACATCTCTAAACCAAAAACGTTATAAGTAACGATGCGACACATTTATATGGTCATATATATAGATATACATATACGTACAACCAACGTTACAATATCACAACGTGACATGTATAAGTAATAACGTGACAACATAAAATGGTCGCGTACATAACTAATCACGCGACATATTAACATAATTGCACATATGTATATATATTTAGCTGATACAAAAAAAAAGAGTGAAATACACTCCTGTCGGGATTCGACCCCGGTACCGTTGGTATCGCTAGTGAACGCCTTAACCGGTTGAGCTGAGCTCATATTCGGTAACAAACTGCACCGATTTATACAAGAGTAATAACACCCATCATTAGATAAATTAAACCACCATCCCCTTATTCATTTACTCATCCGCCTGTTCTCTGTAACATCTGAATCAAAACAAAAAAAATTAAACGACCGACAACATCGTTATGCCCTTCGCAGCTGTTCCTTCAGATGTGTGAGGTCCTCTTGGTGGCCTCAGTTTTTTTTTCAGATTCCCCTAACTCCCACGCTACTGCTGTCAACATTCCAAGTATGGGTTAGCAACAAAAAACAATAAAGGACTCTCTCAGACACACTAAATCCTGTGCCATGTTGATTTCCAGTAAAAACATTTCCGTTTTCCAAGGGGTGTGTATCAGGGTTTGCGTTTTGTTAATCTCCACGCCATTTTCTTGTAGACTGAAACCACTAGCTCTCCTAACCAGTCGCTATACAACCATCCCTCTCATTCTCCTCTGTTTGCATGCCACGACAACACCAAGTTCAGAACCCTTGCTGTTACCATGCGTGAAGCATTGCAGAAGCCTGGTTGCACTCCACTGCATCTTCCTTCGAAAACAAAACTGATAAGGACCAGCACCATACTGGTGTGGTTATCTGCTCAAGGTAAGGCCGAATAGCAATCCTACTTAGAACTCCCTGTTGTTTCTTGATAACCGAGATAATAGAAGCAACTCACACAATCTCCTTGTGTTTCCTGCCATGCATAACTTCATCATGCAGCCTCCTGAGTCTGGTTCAAAGGTTCTCCTGGATTAAAACTGCCCAACTCCTAACTGAAACGCAACCTGGAGGTAAAACTCTCCAAATCCGCTCTCGGGTGACTCCTGTTTACTTCTTGTCTCTGACTTACCAAGCCTAACATGATTTCCTCAGTTGTTGGCAAATAACCAAGTGCTGGAAGTTTACATCCTGCCAAGAGATTACCAGGAGGAACCAACTCCAAACGAAGAAAAAAGAAAACAAGGTATTAAGCTACCTAGACATTCTGTACAGATCTTGAAAACTGATTGCTGTTCTGTATAAATAAAATTCCAGGTGAGTTATAAGGAATTATTTGGTAATAGGGAGCCTCCTACATTGATACCACTTAAGCCTACGTGCAGATAAGTTTGGAAACTAGAAAACAGGTTAAAGAACAGAAAAGAATGATGGGGGTAAAATCACCACCAGTTGGTGTTTCAGTTTTTTTCAGTTTCTGGAATTTTCCGGTCTCAGTACAAGCAGGTTGTTGTAAGATTAACAGGTCGTTTTGGGATGTTTTGGAGTCTAAAATCTCGACAAAACATTTTATAAAAAGGGGACTACTTGGGCCAGATTAAGAGAACAGAAAGGAAACAATTGAGGAGAGTATATCAGTGTCATAACCTTGGTTTCTACAGATCCCCTTATTTCAGTATAGGGATACATCAGTGGGTTAACAGAGTTGGTTGGGTTGTCTTTCGAGTTGAAAATCAGCTAGAACGATTAACTAAGTGACCAAATAATTAGGGGGAATTGAGCATCAATTCGTGAACAAAGAAATAAAAAGAATATGGAATTCCAGTTTCTGGGGCGTCAGTGTTTTCAGGTTTGGTGTAATGACTTCTCGGAGGTGCTGCCTAGGTGACTTTGAGTCTATTTCGAATTTAAGAACTTGATAATATACTTAGCTAGACGGGAAACCAGGTTGAGAAAAAAAATGAAAGACAGTTTTGTGAATATGCAGAAAGAAAACAGAAGACAAGAATGTTTTAGTTCTCATGATTACAGTTTTTTTTTTCGGTTTCTCTTTTCTGTGTAAAGGGTCTGCAGAGTGCTGTCTAGTTGGTATTGGGTTAAAACAAACTACAACACTTAATCAAGTAGTGAGCACCTTGGGGATGAGTTGAGGATAGGCTAATGACAAACAGAAAAGAAAGGATAGCACTTTTATGGTCTCAGTTTCTGAAAAACTTAAGTTTCTGTATTTCTATGCTACAGAAGGTTATGAGGAGGTGTATTGCATTGTTAATGAGCCTAACACACTTCTAAGACACCTAAAAAAATCTGTGAACACTTGAAAAAAAATAGAAATCGAATTATTCAGAGAAGGAGAAGGAATAAAGAGGGAATACACAGATTTTGGGTTACAGATTTTCAATACTTGGATGCCTCTGTATAACCTTGTTAAAGGGGATTTATAAGGGAAGTATTGAGTGGTTTCATAGTTTAAAAGCCTTACCAATCCATCTAGCTCAGTAACTGAACCAGTTGGGAAAGATTAGAAGACAGATAAGTAACCTAAAATAAGGACTGAAGAAGAGCTGAGATAATCCCGTTTTCAGTGGCTACAGGTCTTACGTTTCAGTATAAGGAAGTTTTATAGGTGTTATCAGTATTGAGCTGGCTTAATTCTTGGTTTAAAACTCTGCTGGAACACATAACTAAGTGGTTAAATACTTTGAAAAAAATAGAGGTTAATTTTATTAACTAAAAGAGAAGTAGAGAGGAGATGCAGAAATTAGTTTTCAGATTTCCTGCCACACACCAGCCTCTGTAAAATGAGTTTCAGAGTTGTTAACCATGTCACTTTGGGTTTATGTCGAAGTTATAAGCTTGGGGATACACTTGACTAGGTGGGTAATCAAATTGAGAAAAAAAAATTCAAAGACAGGTTTGTGAACATACGGAAAGAAAACAATAACAGGAAATGAGTATTAGTTTCAGATTCTGGTTCTAGAATTCTGTGTTGGGTTCTGTTACAGGTGGGATGAGGGTGTTGTATTGGTTTAAGAATGAACTTAAAACTCTGCTAATTCATTAACCAAGAGGGTAAAACAGGTTGGACGGAGTTGTGATCCAGTTTAGAAAACAGACAGAGAGCAAAGTGAGATAATACATCAATTGGTGATTTCTAATTCTGTTCGATTCAGTTTTGGACATCTAAGTAGCTTAGTCTAATGCCTTGGGTCTATGTTGAAGATTGAAACTGTATTACATCTAGGAATTGAGTAGGTGTATACGTTTGAGAGATAGGAAGTCAGTTTAGTAAGCAGAAGGGATACGACAGAAAGAGAACATACATCAGTTTTCAGGATTTCAATCTTACATGTTTCTGTTTCTGTGTGAAGAGTTTCAGAAGTGTTGTCTATGTTGTGTTGGGATAGATTGGAGCTTAAAGGCATATTAGGACATCTAGCTAAGGTGATAAATAAATTTGGGAGGGGGATGGAAACCAGTTTACCCGCGAAACAACAGGAAAGGAGGATGTAATGCACAGGTTGCTTGCCTCAGTTTTCTGAAACTTATACTTCAGTTTGGTCAACTTCCAGAGGGGATATAAGTGTTGCATTGGTTCAATAATAAATCCAAGTCAGTACTGATACGTTGCCTAAGTTGATACATTCATTTTAGAGGTTGGAAGACAGTTTAACAACTAAAAGAAGGAAAGAAGAGGAAATGCAAAGGTTGTGGTTTCAGATTTCCAGTTTTTCTTGTTTCTGTATAATGCATTTATAGTGGTATTAACAGTGTTGTTAATAACTGGTTTTCAGTTTTAAAACATTCCTAATACACGTAGCTAAGTTGGAGAACCATCTTGGAAAGGTGAGACATCAGTAGACACACTGAAAGTGGGAATATATAAGACTGCACACAAGAAGTGCATTTCAGGTTTTGGAAACCTTAGTGTCTCGGTATGAGTGGATTTCCAGGAATATTTTTTTAGGAGTTCTATTGTGTCAATAATGAGATTAAACCATAGCTAACATAACTAGGAGGGAAGGAATACACCTGGGGGAATTAAAAAAAATAAACTTCTATGATTGAGAGTTAAGCCAAGGGGAGAGAGGTACCGATTGTGAGTATGAGTTTTTTGCTTAGGTTCTATGTAAGTAGATTGTTGTATTAAGTTAGTTATGATTACTAGACTGCACTAAGATGCCCAGTTATGAGGGGATACATCTTGGGCGAATTAAAATCCGTCTTAGATGAACATGTTACATATTAGTGTTTAAAATACTCTAAAACATCATCTAGAGGAAGGACTTGGTAATCCCACAATATAGATGTCCTAGAGGGTTGGTAAAACTTAAGGTGAATACTTGGAAAGTTTCTAAGGGTTAATATAAACTAAGCACTTAACAACACACCTAGGGAACAACACCCGTTATAAAGTGTCGTCACATGAAATCATGAACTGACACGTTACTTTTAATCAACATTAGGGCCGTAACGAACGCTACTCGGGACCCCGTGTGAGAGACGACACGTGCTTCTGAAAAAGGTATGGACATGTGTGGTTCGTATGTTGCCGTGTTACACGGCTTGTGTGCTGTGTGCCTTGTTTGACTATGACCACAAGACGAATGCATGAAAATGGATGTTTGTTTTACCGTGCTTATTTGTCTATTGTGAGCTTGTGTAAAGCATGTGAACGGATTTCTCATTTTCCCTGCTTACCCGTTTGCTATTATTGTGCATATTGCTTGCGCGCACACAGTAGTGTAGTCCCTTTCTCGTTGATGAAACCTTGAGATGAAACACACGAACTTCGTAAACAAAACAAAGGACTACATAAAGGAAACTCCTCTTAACTATAGAGGACCCCTAATGACACCCCTATGGTGTCGAACTATCAATAATGATAACCAATACCCGTCAGAAATGAATAGGGAGACGGACCCTTTGTATCCGAGGTAGAGACCAATAATCTAAAAAGGAATAGGGAGACAGACCCTTTGTATCCGGGGTAGAGACCAATAATATTAAAAGGAATAGGGAGACGGACCCTTTGTATCCGGGGTAGAGACCAATAATATTAAAAGGAATAGGGAGACGGACCCTTTGTATCCGGGGTAGAGACCAGAACATCAGAAGGCATAGGGAGATGGACCCTTTATCCGGGGCAGAGGCTAGTAACATTGAAAAGGAATAGGGAGACGGACCCTTTGTATCCGGGGCAAAGGCTAGTAACATTGAAAAGGAATAGGGAGACGGACCCTTGGTATCCGGGGCAGTGGCTAGTAACATTAAAAAACAACAGAGAGCGAGAGAGCTATCCGGGAATGGAAGATTGGCTATGGACAAGACGTTCTCCAAATTGTGGTGATAAGAGATCACAATAATCCTTAAAGAACTAAGGAAAGATTGGCACACATGGTGCAAGGGAGGAGAAAGAAAATACACATTAAGAATAAAGAAAAGAAATGAAAACACACAAACGTTTGAATGATCCTATAGTGAGGGTCATGGGATAACATACCTGTGCACTCGCTTTATTATTTACATGAGTGTTGTGCTATACTAGCAGCTTGTTGTGCTTGGTTGTGTGTTTGATGTGGCTATGACGCCAATATGTTATGCTTGGTTGCTTGTTGCTAATGCTTTGCTACCTTTGAGTGTGTAAGAAACCATGATGTATTGTGGCCTGCTTTACTACTTATATATAGCATGTAAACTGACTTAATAATATTCGACCAAGTAGTCGTGTGGCCCGGCAACATACGGGCTACACACGTTCATACTCAGCGTTTGCTGAGTCCTTTACACCTAATTTTTTTTCAGGTATGGTGTCGGACGATAACGGAGCGTAGGCGGGATGGCTACCATGGGGGTAGTCCATCAGGGTATAACCTTGAATTGTGTAGTATGTTTAGTGTATGGGTTGTTACTAAACCCGAGATGTAATTCTCAGATTATGATTTGGTATCTTTATTGTAGACACTCGGTATTTGGGAATTGTACTTTATGTTGTATATGAGTTTTGATAGAGGGCTGTTTCCAGTCATGTAGACTGTAACTTGGTGTTGGTAGTATGGTCGTGTCAACCACGTGGGTGGCTGGCGTCTGTGACACCTTGATGGAGTTTATACCACTGCGTAGTTAACCGTGATGTTGTTTAGGCGCAACGTTTGTATTACTGGATGTTTTATTCGGGGGTGTTACAATGGGTCTCGCACACCCCCTCGTGGACATCCTCGACAATCTTATCGGCCTCTTTTCTGGTCACACATAAGTGTTGTATCCCATTCGGCATTCTCTTGTAGATCCTGGTCCCGCAGATCACATACTGATTTGATATTCTTCTCAGCGTGATGCGGTCCTATTTAGTGGCTTCTGACGGATATTCTCCATTTCTAAGGAAATTTTCAATGTCTGCAAACCACTCATCCTTGACTTCCCCTGTCTCGATGGTTCCAACCTCGAACGAGGGTACATTGGTCATTGTTATCCATAGGGGGAAGTACAGTGAGCCGATCGGTACTTGGACTACCAAAGCTAGAGAGGCTAAAGAGTCAGCGAATATATTCTGGCTCCAGTTCACATGCTTGAATGTCACATTTTGAAAGCAAGTAACTAGGTGAGAGAGATAGTCGTTGTAGGAGATTAAATGTTCTTCTCTGATTTCCTAGGTCTTGTTGACTTGTGAAATAACAAGATTAGAATCACCAAAAACCTCCAACTCCTCCACTTGCAATTCTAATGCCATTTCAAGTCCTAGGATGCCAGCTTCGTACTCTGCCATGTTGTTGGTGACCAGGTAATTGATTTTTATTGCAGCTTAAAAAGGATCTCCTTCAGGATGGATCAACAAAATCCCGGCTCCTTTGCTCTTATGATTGACTGCACCATCGAAGTACAACCTCCAGTAGCTTTTTCGCTATGTCATGATTTGCTCATCCGGGAAGTCATCACTGCCAAAAAAACTCGGATGCTACCGGACACTCTGCTAGATGTTTGGTACTTCCTTTGATTGATTTCTGAATTTTGAAGGTTATATCAAATTCTGATTACAATAGAGACCACCTGGATAGACGACCATCTAGAATTGGCTTCTCCAGTAGGTACTTTATAGGGTTCATATGTGCAATCAAATGAACCTCTTGCCCTAACAAGTAGTGTCTTAGCTTTTTCGTGGCCCATACCAAAGCAGCACAAAATTTGTGGATGTCAGAGTATCGTGTATCTACATCAACCCATTTTGTACTATATGGTAGATCGATTTGTCACATGGTGGGGATCCTTGTTCCTCGGCTAGCATGGCACCCATCAACGTTTCCCGGGCAGTAAGGTAAAAGATCATTGGTTTTCCCTCCTTAGGTGGTACCAAGACCGGCGGGTTTTTTCGATAAGTCTTTATCTTCTCAAAGGCTTCCTGACACTACTCATTCTAGACCTTAGACGCATCTTTCTTTAACAGGCGGAAGATAGCCTCACAGGTCTCGGTAGCTCCATGATAAATCTTCTGATGTATTGAACTTTGCCTAAGAAACCCCTGATTTCGTTTTCGCTCTTCAGAGGAGACATTTTTTTAATGGCTTTTATCTTATCCGGGTCTACCTCGATTCCTCGGGTCATGATCATGAATCCCAAGAGTTTTCCCCTAGTTACCCCAAATGTGCATTTCATGTGACTAGCACATGTCTCTAATTAGCTCTTTAGATAATTAAAATAAAGCCCCTCATTCTTCTAAAATTGCATTTAGAATTTTCTTTTTATAATTCCAAAATTTTCTAAAAATGGACATGACACAATTATGCCATTTTAGGCAAAAACGTGCTTTAAGCCTTTAATTCTCCAAACTTAGTCAAAAGTTGGATTTTCTTTTCAATTATCTTCTCCATCATTAATATAGGATAAAAAGAACATTTGGGGTTATAAATCATTTTCCAACAGTATGGAGACCATGGAGCTTGCTCCACCTTGTAATATGGCTTCATGCCACATGTCAATATATTATTGGCTCTAATAGAAGAAAATGAGAAAAAAAAGAAACAACACCTAGCCTGCACACGCGGGAGGAGAGAGAAGAAGAAGAGAAATATTTTTTTTTTTCAAAATTTTATAACTCACAAAATATAAGTGCAAAAATAAAAAAAATAGACCATTGTTCATCATTTTTCCTGCTCTTTTAAACAAGATGCATCATGGATATGTTTTGGTAAACTTAAAATTTTATGTTTTTAGAAGAAGTATATATATTACGTATTTTGAAAGTGAATCTTATTCATTAACAAAATGAATCTTCTTTAATAATAAAACGAACCTTATTCATTAACAAAATGAATCTTACCCCCAAACACTCTAAAAACCACCCTAAAAAAGTTAAAAACGTCGAAGACATTTTTATGGTTTGTAGTGCAAGGTTTAAGGTTTACTTTCAATAAATGAAAGGTTAATACTGTTCTCTAATAAGTTTGTGGTAATATTAACTTTCACTAGTATTAAACAAAATATTCACTTTTCTTAAACCTTTGATTCACCTTTGAAAAACCTTTGATTCACTTTTCTTAAACCTCTTATTCACTTTTTTTAAACCTCTTATTCACTTTAGTAAAACAATCTCTATTTACGAGAATTACTTTTGTTAAACATCTGATTCACTTTTCTTAAACGCATGATTCACTTTATACAAACCTCCGATTCACATTTTTTAAACCTCTTAATCACTTTAGTTAAACTATTAAAGCTTACTTTGATTCACTTTTCTTACTTTGATTCACTTTGGAAAAACTTGTGATTCACTTTTTAACAACCTTTGATTTACTTTTCTAAAACCTCTGATTCACACTAGTCAAACAATCAGAATCACTTTAGTTAAACAATCTCTGCCTATGAGATTCGCTTTTTCAAACCTCTTATTCACTTTTACGCAACTGCCTGATTCACTTTTTAATAACCTTCGATTCATTTTTTAACAATCTTTGATTCACTTTTCCTAAACTTAAGATTCACAATGAATCTTAAAACAAATGTACTTACAAAAAATAAAAAATTTATCAAAACATATTCATGTTTGGTCTTATTTTGAAGAGCTCGGATTATGGTGAACAATGGTATAAAATTTATATTATTTGGACTTATATATAATAACATATAACATTTTAAAGTTTTATACAAATATAAAGCACAAAATGACAAAATGGTCATCGCCATATTCTAAGGTGGCGTAATCATCAACTTCGAAGCGTTTTCCAAAGTCAAAGTATTTGAAATCACTCAAAATTACCAAAATGCCCCTTAAGGCTAAATATGCTTTAAGCGAACTTCTTCATAACTCTTGAGCTGTTGCTGTATAAAGACTCTTTAAGAACCCCTTTTAAACCCCATAAACAAGGTTTAACTCTCTAATATAATCTTAATAAATTGGGATATTTCACCTTTTGATTGTTATATATAGTGTTCACATTTGATAGCCTGGATTAATCTCCAGATTTGTACTTTGTCCTTCCACTGGTGGATTGTATACAAGCTTAGGGGTGGTAAGCCTTAGGATGATAAACAGTGTGATAGGTATGATCTTAGTTTGGGCGTTAGTGTCAAGAACAGAGAACTTGTTATTATCTGTTGGACGATGATGTTGGTTTGGGATGTTGGAGTTTAATTCGATAGGATTAAAAAAGGAAGCTTGTTTTCCAAATCTTGCTTTGGTAGTTGTAGGCAAGTGTTTTGTTTGTTGTTTTGTAAGTATCTGCAATCAGTAACTTAGAACAATGTTTATTTAAAAAAAAATTGATATAATGCTTACGCTCAAATTTTCACTTTTACAATTTATTCCTAGTAAGGTTCTTGAATGTTAAATTAATTATTTTCATATTCAAACAATTTTTAAGAGAATGGGGTACTTCTTTTTTGCCATCGTGCACCATTAAAAATTTAAAATATATATTAAGGTCGCAACAAATAATAATAAAATATGGATTAGCGTCAAATTTTAGTGTTATGTATGTATATATCAAAACCATAACCACTAAATATACAACTCATACAAATTTAGTTGTTTTCTTGAGCAAGCTCAAATTCCCAGTAAACACACCTGAGAAAGCACACCAACCAATCTCTAACCCTCGTTAACATGTATGGACTCAGATAGGAAACAATAGGGAGGTTGATTGGGATCCTAGTTCGATAGGATTCAAAAAGGAATTTGCTCCTATACTCCCTCTCACCATAGCTCAATGAGAAACTCAGAAGAAACATACTTCTGAACTTTGTTACTTGAAACTTAAAGTAGCCAAACCAATAAATCAGCACTAAACATGTATTTACACTTTCATTTCATCATTGAGGAAGATGTAAATCACCGGAGAGAGACAGAGACGAGCCATCAATGGAGAAGCGGAAGTAATGTGGTGGAATTCAAAGACCAAACTGGCCTTTCATTCCCAGCAAGAACGAAAGGTTAACTTCAGGGTAGGCAATAGATTAATCTGCAACTCAGCCACCCACTTACATCAATAGAGAGTCCATGCAACTATCTTGAAGAATTCTTTCGACTCCTGCGAACGGTGGTAGTGGTGGTGGTGGTGAACAACAGTCGCAGTAACGACAACACAGCTTTTCTCTGAAGCTCCAACTCCTGCGAAACGGTGAAATCTACTCTCAAACAAAAAATATATTTTATTCTCCTTCTCTCAATATTGGTTGGTTCACTGTAGCTATGTTTCTCAACTGAGCAAATTGGTAGTAATCTCCATGACCACGTGCAGCTGTTTTTAAACATGATAAGTAGGGCAATCGGTTCCCACTAATTTGAAAAAACAGCGACAAATTCAACTACCAAGTATAATGGGGGCTTTTCCCAATTTCTATAGTTTTTTTAGACATGTCTATTTATTATGGATCAATCAAATGTTAAGTCCAACAAAAATATATGCCAGTACATGTACATCATTAGTTAACATAGTGTAAGATGAAAAAAACGCGGCCTAGCGTTATGTGAATTTCAGTGGGACAATGACTTGTGAAGAGTCCAATAAGTGACTGACACGTGACTCGAGAGAAAAAAGGGGAAATCCCCCCATTAGAGGCTATCGCGACAAGACTCAGTTTACAGCTCTAAACACGCCACGGTGATGCAGTTATGAAAAAATTATAGCACAAACTCTGCAACACAACACAACACAATCCACCATAAGAAAAGAGCAGAAAAGAGACAAAACCCGTTGCCAGAAAATGTGCCTAACCAGAAATGACCAAAATCGAAACCATATCTTCTCTTATTTCAAGACATGTCATGTTGCACACAAGATTTCTGCAAAGAAATCGAATCACAGGACCTACATCTTCATAAGCAATTAAACAAGCTTTAAATTGTTTGGTCTATGCAATTAGGACTGGGTAAACAAATCGAAACAAAAAGGAAGTTACAAAGCTACACAACAAACAAAACATTGAAAAAGAGGTCAATATATACTTTCTTCTAATGTCTGACGCCACCAATTGACTATACCGAAGAAAGAATGAATGGAAGAACACAGATTTTAAGCCTTCAGCTTCCTGCTAACTCCACGCTTGTGATACCAAGTGCCACTCCTCTCCCCACTAATAGGATTCTTCTTCGCTGCAACAGAGCACTTATCAGTCCTCCTACCATTCTTCAAGCTCATTTCTGACTGGAGCTGTCTCTGCCTCATCCTATTCTCTAAACGAATCCCTCTCTGTACACGCGACCTTCTCTCCTTCTCCAAAGCCTGAGAGAAATCCCAAACCTTGACAGTGCATTCCTCACCGCCACAAACAATCCTATCAAAACCAATATCCACACAGAACAAGCTGCTTCCGGGTCCATGAAGCATCCTTTCCGGTGGCTCCATGGTAATTTTACTTGCAGCTTGGTGAATACACCTTGACGAACGGTGGCGCTGCCTCCTCAGAGATGAAAGTTTCCTCACATCAATCAGGGATAACTTCCCATCGGAGGAAGCAGATACTAGCCATGGGAACTCAAACGCAAGAGAGTGAACAGAACCCGAGTGTGGGCACCAACTGCCAACCTTGAAGACTCCATTTTCTGCACAGTTTGAGATCTCGAACATGTGAATCGCACCATCTTCTCCTCCCGTAAAGAGAAAATCCCCAGTGTGGCTTCTAGCGAGAGCATAAGTGTAGCCAACATGAGCATGGGGAATAATGGAGATCAAGCTCTCATCAGTTGTGTCCCAAATATAAACATCAGAGCCAGAAGAGCATGCCACTGTATTCCCTCGAGGAGCAAGGCTCCACACCCAGTCACCATGTCTCAGGACATGGACGCACTCCATTAGATCACGGTCCCAAACACGGACTGTCATGTCCCAAGAACCACTGTAAATCCTGGATAGGTCCAAAGCAAGAGATGATATGGGTCCCTCATGTTCCCACAACCTGGACTCTGTATCAGAACCCTTAAGATCAAATAAATAAGAGAGTCCCTCGACTGCATTCCAGCACTGAATAAATCCATTAGTTCCACCAGCTACCAACAATGTCCTGTCAGCTGCAATAGCTCTCATAGTGCAACCCAAAGGCCTTGAAGATGAAATTGATGACCCTTCTTCTAAGTCCCACACACGGACAGTGCAATCATACCCAGAAGTAAAAACCAGTTTCGCAGACGCAAGTATGCAAACTGTTCTAACTGCCTCAGTGTGGCCAGACAAGAAATCACTGGTGTACTGACCTAGAAAGGTCTTGCTCCTATACTCCCTCTCAACAAAGATATGTTTCCAATTTTTTTCCTTGTTGTCAGATGATAACCCAGCATTCCCATGGTGCGATACGGGGAGGCCCCATCTCTCACAATAGAAATCTTTCCACGAGCGGTGGTCAGCAGCGAGTTTGTAGAGATTGGTTGAAACACAGGACACAATTCCAAGTTCACTGGGATCAAGGAAGTTAAGGATCTCAGATATCAGTGCGGAGGGAAGGTCGGTAATGGACGGGAAATGATATCCCAAAACACCTTGATGATCAGAATTCACCGTCTTTGGGCCCAAACCCTTGCTTGAACAAATTCCGGATCCCTTACTCCGTGCAATGTGGTCAGCCAAAACAATGTCTCTGTCCTGATCGTCACCCCGCTTTCCTTCAAGCTTGGAGCAAACAGCAGTAGGCTTGTGAGATTGCTTGCGCGCAAAATTCACCGATTTTTCCGATAAACATACGACAGCTCTCTCCCGGCATTCAAATTCCATAAAAATAAACCTAACCTACTTTTTCCGATTAAATTCGACCAGGGCACTTCAAAAATTTCACACAGCCGGAACAAACCAACCTGAAGAATTCTATTACCCAATTCTAAGGAGATGAGTGAATCAAATCAAACCCAACGAAAGAAAAAAGCAGAACCCCTCCGCGATAACAGGAACTCGGCGTAAAGAAGCTCCCCGGATACACCAGCCCTATTTGATAAAAACCTGGCAAAGAGATTAACCGGATAAGAAGGAAAATCAGAGTCAGCGAAGAAAAGTTGGAACCAATCACTTAACTCCAGAGATCTAACGATCTAACTATACGAAAAGGGGAGAAGTAAAATTGCTCAAACGAAACACATGAGATAGAAAAACGTCTAATTACCTCAAACAATCGAGATACCCTAGGAGTAACTTATCTGCCGTGGATGGAATAGAAATGAAAATCGTGAAGAGAGGTGGAGGATCGTGGTGGCGGTGTGGTGGTAATAGGAGGAGACGAAAAAGGTGGGCCGACGTATCGGGGGACTATCTAACCTAGGGATGGACCAGAGACACTCCTAGTTCTGTAGCAAAACGGACGGCAGGTGATTGGCTAATGATACGTCATAGATGGATATCTGCGGTTAGATTCCCGGCCTTTATTTTGGCTTGGTGCGAAAGGCCAAAAAGGGACATCTGCGTACGTGATTGTAAGAACTAAGAAAGGGATATGAGCATCTTCTTCCAAGGAAGGACATTTGTGGGATCCACTTTACGTGAAGTTTTTTTTTTTTTTTTTGAGCGGGCTCGTGAAAGTAATATAGGGCTTCGTTGAGGTGTCACTATTGTGGCATATGGTATTTCTCAAATTTTGATAAAAATATTAAACAATTGAATTATCAAACAATAGTTTTTAAAACAGTCATGGACATATCAGTATAAAACAACTATAAAATAACTAGTAATTTATGCTGCAAAGAGAATAAATACCGTAATTTTATAAAATTACCGTAATAAAAAAATGAGTGCATATTATTGTTTACAAGTTAGGGTTGTAAAATTGTAGCAATTGATGTGAATAATAAACTAATTTTTTAAAAAATCACTTATTATTTATTTTTATAAAAATGTCATTGAGTGGTAGTTTTTACAAATTTTTTACCAACACCACATTTGTAACACCCCTCTCATTAAACTCGTAGTAATCCCTCTCGTAGCATAATTAAAGACGTCTTACAACGGAAGTTAAACAATATAAATCCTCACTTGGGTGTCACATTGTAACAGTCCAGTATCCCACTATTATGATATTGTCCGCTTTGGCACGCAGGCCGCATAGTTTTATTCCTGGGGTTTCCTAGCCCCAAAAGGCCTCACAACAAGGAGAGGTATCCCCATCCATATAAGGAGTGGTTTGTTCTCCCCTCCAATCGATGTGGGAGGTAAACCTCAAGGGTATTACACTCCACCCCCCCTTGGGAGCCTAGCGCCCTCGCGGGCCACACTGGCACACCGACCTGGGTCTAGCTCTGATACCAACTGTAACACCTCAACTCTTAAAATCGAGATCATCATAAACCTCTAACCATTTATGTTAACAACACAGCGGAATTCTTACAACAGTTGGTGTTACCGTCGTTAGTCACTCACGTGACTAACTAGGCATACTAAATTCTCCAAGATCTAGCCACGGTCTGATGGACCCGAATATACCAAACATTAGTGTACTTAAAACTTTAGCCAATTTACATACACTGAGTACAAAGTATCTCATATCCTAATACATCTTACTATAACTTATACCATCTAATAAAATAGTGTACAAGCACAACTTGTGTAACAAAAGGAAAACATTCCTAAATACTTCTACCCGCTCCTACTCTCAGGACGGTCGTCTTCTGTCATTTACCTGGAAAATATAATATGGATGTCCCGAGGGGCTTAGCACCTTTGTTGGTACGGTTAACATGTAGCCCCCAAGCTAAGGGGCTATGCACAACTATTTTGTCGTATACATGCGATTGATTATTTATACAACATTAATAAGAAGTACAATAAAACACAACGCAATATATGAAGCAACTCATAGCTCAAACACATTGAACGACTTAATAAGCCTTCCTTAAGTAAACGAGTTAGTTTTTAACTCCTTAAATTTGAGAAACATTTAGTTCTCATATTTCCTCTTATCTCAAACATAACAACCGTTCTTTAATTAGACTTGGTTGTTCCTTAATTCATTGTTTATCTTTGTCGGGTCAAAGGTAATCCTAGCCAATGAGTTATCAGCTTCATTGGGTTAAATAAACAATATTTGAAATACCCCAAACCTAGCTATGGTGTTTAGATGTTAAACTAAGATATAATAGGGCCAAAACATGCCTTCAAAACATTAGGTAACAATTTAAACCAAAGGAAACACAAGGGAACACCATAAGAGCAATTTAAGCAAAAACATGCTCTAAGCTTGGAGTAACTTTGGTTAGCACCCAAATATCATTCTTAGACCTTAGTAACATGCTAATGGACATGTTAAACCAATTAACAAATAAAACCAAGCTCAAAAACAAGTTAAAACACAAATTATGCTTTAAGGACTTTTAAAGCACATTTTTGAAAAATTGTCTTAATAAGAGGTTTTGAGTGGCTAAATGCCCATGATTACACCTTAATCAACTTGTGTACTACTTAGTATCACATTAGGAAGCCTAAATCAGTGGGAAACTAAAATTTTCACAAATTTGTGCACTAATTATGAATAGTGCCCAAATAGTACCTAGTTTAGACTTAAGTCAACTTAGCTTAATTAATTGGTCAACAAAGACCATAAATATCTTAACTAAGCAAGGGGGCCGGTTTTTGAAGGTGGTGAGTCACCAATGTGTGCCAGCCAAGTTAGAAATAGAAAAGGGAAATAAAGAGGTTACTATTTACTTTAAGGAAATATCTTACAAACTAGCTTCACCTCTCTCCTCTCTTCCTCATTCTCTTCTTCTTCCACCGTTTTTCTTCATCTTCTTCCTCCCTAAGAAACCGTAAGAACCAGCCCATTCTTCCTCCACCTTCACTTGCTCACCAAATACTCATTTTAGCTCCAAATCAAAAACTAAGCATAAATTACTTTTAGTTAAAGCAAGCTCTTTCATTTTATCCTTTCAAATCTTCAAAAGCTCAAGTTTGGTGCCATGGAAATAGTCCATTGAAGGAGGAAAATTCAGTTTTAAGAGCTCAATTTCATCTTCTCCCATTCAAGGTAAGGAAAGTGAAAGAAAAATCAACTTTCCACCATTTTTTACTATGGCCGAAAATTGCTTTCTCATGGGGTTTTTTTTTTTACTCCTTGAACTAGCTTATTTCAATCTCTAAAGGACTAGTGGAGGTCGTCTTTGATTCATTGCCAAGTCCATCTTGAAACTCCAAGGTAAACATTCAATTTAAGCCTTAAAACACTTTTTAACCTAAGATTGAATTCTATGAGTTCAGGCATGTTGCTTAGTACTCATTAGATTATTTGAATGTGGATTAGAACATTGGCAAGGGAATTGAAGTCCTTGGCCGAGAATCAATCAAGAAAACCTAAGGAGGAAGTTGAGAGAAAAGTTTGAGAAACAAGGTAAATGACTTACCTTAAGGTGGTTTATTGCTTTAAGGGATGGGGTTTAGATAGATGATAAGTGTAGCTTAGATTTTGCATTAGGCAAGGGCTATAAAACCTAGGAGAAAGAACATGATCTTATTTATGAACTTGTGACTAAGGAGCAAATGGGAAATGAGATAGTTAAACAATCACAAGGTGAATTATGAGAACACTTATTTTGCAATGGGAGCATTGTTGTGTGTAATTTCAGGTTGAAGGCTATTATATGTGGGAAATTTAGTGTTTAACTTTATGTCATTTAAGGGCCTAAGAGCCAAGTCATTTAAGGGCCTAAGAGCCAAGCAATTTAAGTTTGTGCACCATATTATGATGTAGTGTAGTTTGGGTGGTAATTATGTGTATAGAATGCTTGTTGAGAATCTTATTGTTCTTGGTTGTTTAAGGGTGAAAACCTAAGTGCTTGAGTATAAGAAAGTGTTAGGAAAGCTATGTCGAAATTTGGTGAGGAAACTAGATGTTTTAAATATTTGAAGGAGATTTTGTGACCAAGGATGTACTAGTAAACATTAGGAGTTAAAATGGTGAAAGAGGATAAACTAAGGAGTTCTTGAGTATTAGGATGACCTAGGAATTGCTAGGAGGAACTAGAGGTTACAATGGTGAATTTAAGGTACCAAAACCATGATAAGAGAAGTTATAAGACTTGTGCAAAGTTTGGAGGAAAATAAGGTATAATGTCTTGTGAAGGTTTAAGCATGAACTAGAGTATATGACTTTGAGAAGTTTGGGTAAATGGAATCAGGATGATTGATGATGTTATTGGAGTGGTCAAAATGGTTTGGAGAGAACACTTTGGTTAGTTGAAGTCTTAGGCAAAGTTACAAGTTGGAAGTGTAAGTAGTTAAGTGTTAGGAATTTTTGTAAGAAGTTGAGGAAATGATCAATGGGTCAAAATGAAGGTTTATCAATGATTTGATGGATGATTTAAGAGGATATTAAGTGCCAAAATGATGTTGGAACATATTAGGGAACTTGTGGAAGAGTTTGGGAAAAGATGGACATTTTTAGGGAAGGTTCTACAGTGGACCGACTCAGGGGACCGACCCTGCCTGGGTCAGTCGGACTGAGATTTCCAAAGGGGTTGAAGTTTCTGACTTCGACCGACCCAGAGGTGTTGGTTCAGTCGTGGGTCGGTCGAGGGTAAAGAATTCAATCGGAGAAGTTTCTGTCTCTGACTGACCCAGAGGGTTGGGTCGGTTGGTGGGTCGGTCGACCCTTATATAAAAAAATTTTAATTAAGAAAAGAAAGAATGGCATTCGTAGTCCACCATTAAGAGGGTAATGATATTTAGAAAGATAATCATATGAGGACATAAGAGATTAAGCTAAGTGAAGTGGTTTAAGTGTTAAGGTTAAGTTTGTAAGGACTTAGAGGTATTTAGTTGGGGAACATTAGTGGCTAAGTAAGTTGGGTTAATTGGAAAGTAATTAACAACCTAAATTGAATGAATGTTTTAGGACTTGTGAATTGGGACTAGGAAGGAGAATAGGCAATCAAATAACTGACGGTGTATGGTATGGTTTTCTTGTAGCCTGCTTGCTAACGAGGTGTCCCTCGGCTTATGTGCTATTTGTTTAAATGCTTTGACTAAAACAAGATAAAGCATGCAACCGGTATATCGTGCTACTTGTGTGTTTTGAATTATACTTACACACTTGGTTTGAGTTCGTTTACTCTAAGTGTAGTAAACAATGGAATGAGTTAAGAATACCCTCTTGTATATTGGTTGGTCAATACCCGGAAAGGTTTAACTAACAAACATGTCTTCAAGACTTCTACTAACTGAATTTGTGGGGAGTGAGGAATTCGGGATGGTCTGGTCACATGTGTTTGAAGGAGGAGGACGGTATCTGTATCAGATCAGGTTTCCATTCAGACTTGTCTTTGGACTTATCGCCTAGAGTCGACATATAGACTCAGCCACCTCGAATTTCTGTTCGTGGTGGAAGGCATATTAAGAGGGTGCAGTGGGATCACCTAAATCCCAATTTAAGAAATATTGTTTTATTTAAACCAATGGAGTTAATAGCTCATTGGCTAGGATTGCTTTTGACCCGACAAAAAATAAACATTGAATTAAGTATAACAAATTCTAATTAAAGAACGGTTGACTTATTTGAGGTGAAGTTTGAGATGGGAACTAAATGTTTCTCGATTCAGGGGAGTTAAAAGAGCTAACTCTCGTAGTTAATGAATATCCATTGCGATGTTCGAACTGTTGAGCTATGAGCACTTCTTGTGATCGTGTTATGTTTATTGCACTTCTTATTTATGTTGTGTATTTAATCAACCGCATGCTATCGACAAGTAGTCGTAGTAGCCCCGTTAGCTTGGGGGCTATAAGAGAATCGTACCAGCAAAGGTGCTGACCCCCTCGGGGGCAACTGTTTAAATTTTGCAGGTAAACGCCCGTAGAAGACTCACCTTGAGAGTAGGAGTGGGTAGACTTATGATGGGTTTTATTTTGAGTACGGGATGTGCATGTACACCCGTCTGTTGATATTTGAGATTGTGGTAAACTTGTTAGGCTTGGAGAATACTTTAAACTCGGTTGGTATGGATTTTGGATGAACGGTTGTAAATATTTAAGTTATGGTATTCTTGCGTTTCAGACCGTAGCAAGGTCCTGGTGTATATTAAATTCCGCTGTGACGTTTGTATATATGTTGTTAAGTTTGCGATGACCACGGTTGGATTAAGTTGGGGTGTTTCAAAAAGTGGTATCAGAGCGTCTGAACAAATAAATACCGAACTTAGATAGCCACCAAGTTAGGATATGAGTTAAGACATAAGTTATGGGATAAGGGTGTGAGAAGTTAGAGTGAGGAGAGTCAGGTGACCACTAATAAGTGTGGATCGTCTTTGCCGTCTACCGACAATATAAACCGTGAACCGAGACCTTTGTAAACACAAGCCTAATGTGCTTTATGCTTGTTCAGATGGCAGGTCGTCCACGTGGAGGGGGTCGTGGCCGAGGTGATCAGGCTACGGGGATACCGGAAGGGCAGACGATCGCTAAGAACGTGGTTGCCACATTAGGGCATATGAGCTATCAGCCTGGTGCACCGCCACCACCACCACAGCCCCGGGAACCAAACTGGGTGAAGAACTTCTCAGATCTTCGACCCTCGTCATTCAAAGGGGAGACTAACCCCGCTAAGCTTGAGGCGTACATCTCCGAGCTGGAGACCGCCTTCGAGACCCTTGACGTTCCTGCTGGAACCAAGGTCAGACTTGCCACGTTCTACATGAAGGGGGCGGCAAGTGATTGGTGGAAGTTAGTGAGGGCTGAGCATGTGGCCAACCCTAACTTCGGCTGGGAGCAGTACACGGCCTTGCTACGAGCCAAGTACTACCCCGCCCATGTCCAGACCAAGAAACGTCTTCAGTTGGATGCTCTAAAGCAGACCAACAAGATGACGGTGGACGAGTCATTGCTGGATAAAAAAGAATAAACAACGTTTTTATTTGTCTTATGGAACGTTTTATAAACGTTTTTTATGCCAGCGACGCAAATGGTCGAACCTCTTAAAGAACGGGTTGTAAGCGTTTTTTATACATTAATTTAAAAGAACGCTTATTGCTAAAGCGTTTTTTAAGGTGTGTAAGGTGGCGGGAATCTACGAGGCATAAAGAACGCTTTCATCTTGAAGCGTTCTTTATGTCTGAATATAAAAAACGTTTGTCTAATATAAGCGTTCTTTATGACGTTTTATAAAAAACGCTTGTAGTTATAAGCGTTCTTTATGCCATTTGGCACGAGAGTATAAGAAACGCTTATACATATAAGCGTTTCTTATATGGTCCTTTTTTTATATTTTTATTTTTATACAATTTATTACCCTGCACATAACACAAAATTTAAATGCGCGCTATAGATCTCAAATTGCCATTCACAACCTGTTGCATTATATAAACCAGATGTAACACCCCTATTTAACGAATTTACAGCGGAATTATTAACTACAAGATACAGACCATCGGGTTCCAAACACCCGGTACCAACCTCACCAATTACAACCATTACAATGATCTAAGTTACGGTCTGAACTCAAGAAAACAACGTAACAAAACTGAACGTAAAATAGAATACTCTCCATAATTCCTAATTCCCATCCCAATCATCATGCTCTTCGTGGCACCTTATAACAATTTGTACCTGCAGATGAAACCAAGCAGCCCACCCCGGGAGGGGTGTCAGTTCCCTGGATGGACTGGTACATTCTCCAAAACAATAATTAAAACATTACTCCTCAAATAAACAGTAACTTGAAATCAAACTCTTGAAAGTAGAACAGGGAACAGGCACTTTAAAATCACCCAAGCCAAAAGATCAAGTCGAAGAAAGAGATAAACAGTAGAAAGGTAAAGTTAGTAAAACACACCCATGTGTTATGAACATCCAACGCTTAGTTAGAACCAATTCCAGTTAGGAGTAGAGAGACCCAAGTAGTCCAAGGCTAGGAATGGAAGAAGATATCCAAGACCAAACTCAAGAGTGGAATAAAACCAATTGGGAGAGATGGCCCACCGCCAAGTACGTCCTTTTAGGACAAGGGATATACAACCCCTCACTGTTTACTACGTCCCTTTTGGGACAGGGATATACAGCCCCTCACTGTTTACTACGCCCCTTTTGGGACCGGGGATATACAGCCCCTCACTGTTCCATTGCAGACGCGCGCACGTCTCACAAAAAAACTCAGCTCATGGATGAAACAATATCCAGTCAAAGGAAGAATTACCAAGATTGTCCTTTTCCTATTCCCACTAGATCACTAACTGCACCAAGGCAGTACCAAAACACTTAGTCCTACAGAGTGCAGAAGCGTAAACCCTAGGCAGTTAATGTCTAATGAAACAACCAAATAGAAGGAACCAATAACCATGTAAGTTTCACATTCAAGGCTCAGTTAGTCACATCAAGCTGAGTTAGCCACACAAACAATTTCCTTTTGAAATCCATTCAATGTCAGTTAGCGTTTTCCAAAACATTCCATAAAGTCTATTAGCAAAAGTATCTGAGTACGAGAAATCGTACCTGGATAACGATGTAGCAGTTCTAGTCAACTTGCGCAAACAATCAACAGTACTCTGAAGAATATTAAAGGTAGTCTATCATCAATCACTTGTAGCCTACGTTAAGCTTAAATAAACTCCTCACTCTTATTTCTAAGCCCCAATTGTCTTTTAAGCCCTCACTTAAATGTTATGTATAACCTTTGACTTGTCTTAAAATGTTGTATAACTCAAGGTTGTAAGACCAAGGAATGTATTTTATTAACACTTGTTAATTGTTCCACTCTTATCCACTTTACCCATACTTAACCATAATTCTCATATTTAAGACCTTTATAACATAAGTGCATTATATGTTATTCAATCAATCTTAGAATTTCAATAACAATTCTTAAGCTCAATACTTTTACTCTTACTTTAGAATAAACATTCTTATGACCTAATAGGTTTATCTTAGAATACGATACTATTAATTCACAATGTAATGATTATGTACTTTATCAATATTACCAAATAAACCATCATGATTAAGTTTCCCCTTAACTTAATTAAGATCTACATCTTGTATATTGGAATCATAGTGTTGTAGATACATTTTATTATAACTTAATTGAGCCACTAAACTCAATTATCATATCCTTAGTTCAGAATGACTTTCTATTATAACCGTCTAATATCTTGTCATAAGATGTTGAATTACCTCTCATATTGAAATAACTATATTATTATTAACTTACTTATCGAACTCTTACATTTAGTATTCACAAGATTATTATTTACTTTCATTAACTTATAATAGGTGTTTTAAGATAACCTTTTATGTATCCTTGCTTACATTTATTTCCTAAATGTTTTTTTTTACACACATTCCCTCCATAGACTATATAATCCTTTTATACTAAACCTCAATAAACTTAGGTCTTAAATACGTTTTAAATTATTTACAAAACCCAAGGTTTCAAAGGAGTAACGTAATATATTATTTTCCTTTATTATGTTTTAGGATAAACATTATATCTTAACATAAGGTAAAATTTATCTAAGTATTAAATCCCTATTCGTAAGTGAAATTGCCAATTATTTAATAAGAATCATCTATTCTGAAAATTCTCATATTTTTCAAATAACATATCAATATTCTCCCATTACCGTAAAGTATATCAATATAATATCTTATGTAACTTAGTTCCGTCCGATTAAAGGTTTAAAGTTTTAAATATCTAATTTATATTTACAAACCTTTTTACAAGTTCTAGCTATTAATTACAACACTTATTTATAAACTCACATTCTAAATATTGGTAGTTAATGTTATAAATGTATTTTATATAGCTTATCTACTTCTAAGAAACTTAAAGATTATTATCTAGATTATCTCCCTAGTCATATTTAACTTAGTTTTATATCTTAACCCTTTTTAATGATTTTACCTTACAACATTAAGTTATTACTCACTATTATAAATGTTATGAAATGATTAAATTTAGCCTTATGAATCCACTTCACATTCAGATGCAAAACTATTTCATTTATTTTATTATTAACTATATATTAAGATCTATTTGTGTAACACTTTATGTAATCTAATTACAATATTTCCTAAGTCTCAACTTATTAATTACTTAATCCAAATTATAGATTTACATTCTGGTCATTGACAAATAATATTATACATGCATTCTAATATGGTTTATATAAATCTTAGAAATCCTAAGGTAACTCTTTTAACTAAATTTCAAAATCATAATTTAATACCACCACATAAAATACTCTTTTAATAGTATTATGTATAGGTTTAGTTTAACGTATAAATTCCTTCATATTCTATTTTATACTACCTCCGTCCCGTCATAAGTGTCCTATTTACTTTTTGGCACGTTTTTCCACTTCAATATTAAATATATAAGATAAAATAATTTTAAAAAAATAATTTTTACAATATATAGTTTTTCACATAAGGATTCCATTATAAAAAAAAATTTATAAAAATATATTATCTTACATGTTAAATATTGAAGTCAAACGACAAGCTCAAATAGTGAAGTGGACAATGGGAGTGGGACGGAGGGAGTATAAGATACTTTATTTCTTTTATTTATGTAGTTTTTTTTATGTATATATATTAGGATTTATTCAAGACATTCTTTGTGTAGTTTTATTACGTTTAATTATTTATATTAACTTTTACGCATAGCTACATCCAATATATGGTTTATAAAATAAAGTATTTTCCTTAGTTTCAATTAAGTATATTAACTACCATATTATATAATTAATATAAATGTAGATTAATTTAGTTCCTTGATTTAACCTAAGTTACTACTTTATTTCTTTTATATAAATGTACATATATATATTTACTTCACTTAAAAGTTTATACCCAAAAATATTTATTAACATTTTGTATTAAATGTTAGTTTAGTCTTATTATATTTTCCCCTACCTATAAAGTTCATTAATCAACTATACTTTAATTTTTGGTTACATTAAAAACCATATATTATAAGTTATTCTTATGAAAAATTCATAAACACAATTTTTAAACCCATTTACCATTGTCCAAAAATTCCCAAATTAAATATATATTAGCTATAACATTTTAGACATATTATAAAATTTTTATTTCATAAAAATATCTTTTAATTTATCCAAATATTTCCATAATACCCGTAACTTGCAAAAATCATAACTTACGTTTAAGAACTCCAAAAACATATTAATTTACATCAAAATAAACTAGATTTTATAAGGAATCTATGGTTAAAATTTCAAGTCAAAATACATTAGGGAAGGTATTTAAATTAATTCAACAAGTTAGGGTTTAATTCTGGAAATATTATAATTCATAACCAACTTAAACTCCCCAGATCTAATCTCGGCCGCCCGTTTCTAAAACCACGATCAGACGGCCGAAAAGCCTCGAGTTCATCAGTGAACTCCAAACAGATGTCGAGTACTAAATCTCAGTTTTCTCTCAACTCACAGAACCAAATCGACTGATTTTTGTTTCATTGAATCCGAAATTTGATTTCGG
This sequence comes from Limonium bicolor, assembly GCA_023374045.1. Classification (NCBI taxonomy): domain Eukaryota; kingdom Viridiplantae; phylum Streptophyta; class Magnoliopsida; order Caryophyllales; family Plumbaginaceae; genus Limonium; species Limonium bicolor. The sequence continues at coordinate 307,176,266 of CM041778.1, forward strand.
TTCTATTGTTACCACTTTCACGATTTGAGGTGCACTACATCGAAAATACGAATCTGGGTTTCGAAGTTAGGGTTCTTAGGTTGATTCGATTTCGAATTGACAAATTCTCCTAATCTAACACGTAATAGATGAAATTGGAACATGGTTCTGACCGGTAATGCAATTTCAATTAGCAACATCGAAACAATTTGAAGAAAAACTCACCGGAATTGCAACAACGGGGGAAATCGAATTCGATGTTCTGGAAAAATTCGAACTTTCCGAGTTGTCGAGGATCAATCTTTGCAGTTCTATAATTTACAGCACAAATCGAGTTAGGCCGTGTTATTGGGCTCCATCTAAAGAGGAGATGTAGCTCTATGGATTGATAACAAGAACTAAACCCAATTCGCAACACACAAGAAGAAATCTAAGCTGAAAGTCACGAGTTTATACCTTGCGGTTTCCTATGATTTATGTGCTGACAAGTCGGGAACTTTAGGCGCCTATATCTTCCAAACGATTACGAACCAGGCTTGGTCATCAACACGAACGTTTTAGAGGGATTAGAGATCTTCAAAACAAGCTAAAGAACACTAATTTTGGCTGAGAAACGAAGAAGTTATGGCGAGACGAAGTTTACCTGAATTCGATGAAAACTGGAAATCTGGGTTTTGGCTTTGCAAGGACGCAACTTTGGATCCATTTTCCGGTGGATGTAGGAAGAGTTAGGTTATGTGTGAGCTATGGTTGTAAAGAGGAGATTAAGGAGACGAGAATGAAGAAGACGAAACTCAAAAATTCGAAAGGATGAGTGAGATACGGCCGTCACAAGTTAGGGAAAAATACTGGTGGAACTTAGCGATTTTTGTGCTAAGTACCGGCGACCCGTGTGGTCTTGACACGTTGCACTTTTCAAAATTTTGGCTCTAAACTTCATTCTATCATAACTTTGGCTAGGTTGATCCATTTTTGACGTTCTTTTTATCGATCTTCATGGTTTTCCATAACCTATTTATTGGTATAGGTTTCATGGGCTGGTTTGACCATTCTAAAAAAGTCAACCCTAGCAAGGCTTAAGAAGCTTTAGGGTTTCTAGAATTTTATATTGACTTTTATGCTTCAAATTAATGCTCCAAATATTTCTAAAATATTTATAATATAATTGGAGTGTCTAGGAATTTTTCCAAGATTTATTGACTTATAAATCTTGTTATTAAATTCATAATACCATATAATAAATTAAATTAAATTGTATTATTATTTAGGATTCAATCAAAGAAATCCCCTAAATAATTTTTAAATAATACCATATGATAATTTGATGTTTAATAATATTATTAAGGGTTTTAATAAAAGAAATCCCCTAAATTAATTTAGATTAATTTAGGGGTATTTCACCAGATCAACCAAACTGGTGAATTTTAATAGATATCAACAACAGTACTTTGTTTGCGTTAATTAATTATACCACTCGGTCTCTGCTGATATTGGAATTCCACATTATTCGGCTGTGTCATCCCCAAAGTTTTCAATGCTGTCCAGTTCTGATTGTTCGATCTATTGAAGCTTCCACAACATATATACTAGTCAGAGGTGACTAAAGGAAAAGGAGAGAAGGAAGGTCATGAAGGAAAATAAAGTTGGTGGGCCCATCCGAGTTCAATTTTTTTTATTACAGGTTGATGACGATCGAAGGTGCATAGGCGCTGGCCAAAAAATGTAGAAGGATACTAAAATAATAACTACAAGAAATTAAGAAGCTGTAAGTACTAGAGGTCTCTAATATGGCCAATGGTGGTCATATAGATTTCCAAAACATTAGAGGGTTAATTGGAATGCCTAGCTTGACCAGATAACAAATCTGAGAAGAATGTGAAGGAACTTAAAAGTTTGATGTTGGTATTGGTAGAAACGTAGATAAACTTCTGGGTGGATGTTAAGGTAAAAACAATATGGGGAAGGGGACGTCAGACAAGCTGACCATGCCGTAATGCTATGTCTTTGTAATTAATTAATACACCCTATAGTCATCTAATATTTGCACCCTAGGTTACACTATATTATAACATTAGTTAATACATCCTATAATCATCTAACCAAATTAATTTTGCCGTATATAACTGCGTGGCTATATTTGTATATGCATGCCGAAATGCATTATATTACGCCTAATAAACACATTAATTCCCAAGTCCATTAATTGTACAACCAGCAAGTAAAAATCAGCACATATAGTACAACAATAGATGCGCACGACAGTTTGGTTTGCATGCAAAATTATTCCCAAGCACACGTACACTTTATTTCACTCCTTTAATCCCAAACAAACAGAGTATATATGTTCCTAATTAATAAGTTTGGTTTGCAATACCTCTTAGCAGAATAGAGGCGATAAAAATCAGCACATAGGTTAACAATAAATGCGCGCGACACAGTTTGGTTTGCATGCAAAATTATTCCCAAACAGTATACACACTTTATTTTACTCATTTTAATCCCAAACAAATAGAGCATGTTCCTGATTAACAAGTTTGGTTTGTAAAATTACCTCATCAGTAGAAGAATAGAGCCGATATATCTAACGCACATGTATGTTGTTCCTTTCGCTAGTTGGGGTAGTAAAATATTTCTAGGTAGAGTGAATCCAGAGGCGCCGTGCGTGTGACAGGGCATGTATGTTCCTGTTCGTGCGATTTTGCAAAAATTAGAAACTTAGTCGAAAGAGTATATGAAAAATAAGGATAGGTATATATATGTATACTATTCGCAGATTGCACGCAAAATTACCGATAGCGAGAGAGGCGCCGATCGATATCGACACATGCATGTGGCCTGCCTTCATCACCAGTTTGGCCGGGTTGCAGAGATTAGAAGATCAATATTGAAGATTGCGAGCGCAGATATTGGGAGAAAGGAAGAGAAGAGGCGCGCGCCGCAACGGAAATGATAATTTTTGGGCTCAGTGGTTTCGATTGAGAAGAGAGCTCAGTGTTTACAGAGAGCGAGGTTTACAGAGAGTGTGGGTAGGGGAACAATCGCGATTTGATTGATGAGATGACTGGGCGGGAGGGCAAAAATGTTTATTTAGGTAACATAAAGAATGCTTCACTTAAGAAGCGTTCTTTATGCCGACCATAAAGAACGCTTCTTAACTGAAGCGTTTTTTATGTTATCGCGCCCAAACACATAAAAACGCTTCCTTTGTGAAGCGTTTTTTATACGTATCTCTTAAAGAACGATTTTTTACAAAGCGTTGTTTTTGTTTTTGGGCGCGTTAAGATAAACAACACTTTGTAAGCAAAACGTTTATTAAGATGTCCAGCCTAGATAAAAAAAAACGATTTACAATATAACCGTTTTTAAAGGGACATTGTTTATTCTTTTTTTCCAACAGTGAGTATTACTCGGAGTTCACCGCACTTCTACATCTTCTACCGGGACTAGGGTATTCAGACCAGATCCTAGTGGACCTCTTCTATGGCGGGCTGAGCCATCGACTGCGATATGGCATGGGGCCGACAAGCTACACGACCTTGCAGGTAATGAGAGAATTTAAACCGTTAGTAAGTGATTGGAGTTTTATACCATAAGAATGTGAGACTAATACCATGAAAGCAGAAGTGTTATCATGCCACTGCTAAGGTGGAGACTACCGTCCAGCTGAGGGACGAGGACAATGCCTCCAAGTGGAAGGCCTCTGGAAAGGGTGCCGACAACCAAGGGCAAGGCGGGTACAAGAAAGCGAAGTACTAGCCTCAGTCCCAGAAGGGCCCGGAGGAAAAGGGAGAGAAAGGCAAGGCTACTGAAGAGCCTCTGAAGCTGACCTACGCCATAGCTGCTAAGCCCCTGCGCTCGAAAGCGCCAAAGGATAAGGAAGAACACTTTAATGTGAATTAACAATCATTTAGCAACCATTGAGATCCGATTACTAATGTTGTGACCAATCAGGGTTAGAGTCTGGGGGCTTTCAGCGCCACTACAACTATGGTAGGTGCCATAAAGACCACCCGGGACTCGACTACAAGGGTAACAAGGTTGAGTGAAACTTTTGTGGGGTACTGGACACCGAGCCTACGAGTGCTATAGGAATCCCGAGAGTAGAGCCTACCGACCAGACCCGCAGGGCAAGGGAAGGCCGCTCCGAAGGCCGGATCTGACTGTTCGAAGGCGCCATAGGCTATTACTGGTAAGGGACCCCGGGATGGCCAGAGGCTAGGGCCTACTCTGCATATGGTGGACCAGGAGGATGAGGCTGAACCCTCATCGAGACCAGGTACCGCTATAACCCATTAAGGGATAAAATGGCTTGTTTACCGCAATTCATGCATGTTTGAGTGGATGTTTGAGTTAGGCAAATTCTAGTATTAAATAGAACTTAAGTAAGACATAACCTACTACCACCTTAGGAAACTTCAACATTTGTTATCCAATACCTACAACGCTTAACCTGGAGGTGACCAACATCAAAACCCGATACTTCCCAAACGATCAGTGTTAGGTTATCTGCCCAGGTATGATTTTATTAAGGGGATACCTGACACCCGAAACACAAATAGCCATCATCAGGAGATGCAGTCAGTTAGGAGTGGGTCCGGGAGGTTTTTATACACCGGAGTACCCTAGAGGAGCTAAGATAAAACTAAGGATGATGAGCTGAGGCAAGGATTGGAACCCGTATGCTAAGACATACCAACCCACGAGAGCACAAGATGGAGTCTCACCATCAAAAATACCCGAAGAGTTCCATCCGGTTATTACACAAGCCGTGGAGATCGCTTAGCAACTTGAAGCTTATCCGATCCCAGACATACAAGCAGACTTATGCATCGTCAACTTCTACAAAAAAGAAGGACGGCTTGGATTACACCAAGACAAGGACGAGACAGTGGAGTCTCTTGAAAAAGGGATACCCGTAGTGTCTTGGTCCATTGGAGATGACCTGAGTTCCTTTATGGCGAGCAGAAGCGTGTGGACCGTGCCAAGAAGTTGGTATTGAAGTCCAGAGATGTGTTAATCATGGGTGGAGAGTCAAGAAGGTTATACCATTGTATTAAGAAGATCATGCTAGACACAGCACCGTCAGCAGTAATCAATGCAACGCACATGAGACTAGGGCGATTAAACTTAACTTTTAGGAAGTATTAGCCGTGTAATACTTTAGGTATGATGTAATGAATGAGGCACATGATGTAAAAAGGATGGTTATCAATAAAATAACAGTGTTGTTCATACTAATTGTTCGGAAAGGTGTGTTAATTATGGACTCGGTACAGAAGGTGAGGTAAGCATCCTTACAGAGGCACAGGCCGGTGAAAGCGGTACTATCCTGACCGGCACCTTTCCGATCAATGGCGTTGATGCATCTGTGCTCTTCGACTCAGGGTGTAACACCCCACTCGATAATTACGTAATAATCACTCACGTAGTATTAATTAATAACGTCTCATAGCGGAAGTCACACAACAATAAAACTCATTCGGGTGTCACTGATAAGTGCGAAATATATAGACTTTTTAGGGTTTAATTACCTTGTAATTTGCAGTATTTTAAGTAATATTTCTCACTTATCTGACGATTTTCCTAGGTTTATGTTTTGATATGAATTGATATATTTTATGTGTTAAATGTAGGAAAAAGTGTTGGAATCAAGTAGTTTACTTCACGAGCTTTCCAACGCAACAAACGGCGAGTCAAACGGACTTATAACGAAGAATCTGGAGCCGATTCAAGATTGGACTACACTCATATATATATATACATATATAATACATCGGCTTAACAGGCGGACTAGAGAGGCGCAGACACAACAGAGGCGTCCGCCTCTTATCTCGCGGACAGGGACAGAGGCGTCCGCCTCTTATCTCGCGGACAAGAGCATTTCAGCGCACGCCAAACAGAATTTCGACACCGAACAGAGCTTTCTTCTTCTTCTTCACTCGGCGCCGCAGTCTAACTACCTTCATTAATTGCAGATCGCCCACCTTAATTTGCGCGAGCGTGACGCCGGCTCTTCAATCAATGGCTGCTGCATCATCAATTAAATCTGTCTGAAATCAATTGCACTGCCCGATGAAATCTCAAATCTTCACGGATCTGCACCAACTCCTCCGACTATCTTGATTCACCCTGTCACTTCTCCTTTGTCTGTTTCCCATGTCCTCCGCCTATATAAACCCACACTACTGGAAGCTAAAAAATCATCCATCAGTCATCCATCACCATTATCATCCATCATTTATCAGTCCACGAATTAATCCGTTCACCCACGCATTCTCCCACGATCGCACTCCATTCACTTCATCAAAAATATCACCATCCACTCCATTAAATTCCCACGTAATACATACACCCACTCTTTATTTTATTTCCACTATTACGCACCAGCTCTACAGAAATAAATTAGCAGACGGGGCAACGCAAGACGAAGTTGAAGCGAGGAACCGGAGTGAACTTCTAAACTGGAGTTATCTCTTACCCTTACTTTAATTTATTTAATGCATTCCTTTTCTGTTATCGTTGTTTCTGTAACGATGAGCGAGTAAGTATTTTAGCTTCCCGGGTTGGGAAGCGAACCTATTTCCTAAATTCTGTTATGTATTTCTTTAAATAAATTTAGTTAACTGCAACAGTTCAATTCCTGTCCTTCAAGTGTTTTAATTATTTGGCCGGTAGTTAAAACAACCCTTGTAGTTATTTTATTAAAATGCGAGAGCTGAGATAAATAACTAGACGAAGGAAGTTGAACCTAATTAACAACTAGAAGCCTGATCCGGCCTATAGGTTAATTAGACTCCAATAGAAACTGCTCTTTATGCGATTAATTGTGTCCGGTCTAGAGCATTAGCCTGCTGCTAGGTCTAACAATTGGTTAGGATTCATTATACTTAGTCGTTAATGAATTAATTAAAGTTTCTGAGTTATTGCAGTAAAATTAAAGGAAGAATTTAGTAACAGATATAAAAGGAATAGGTAAGCAAACAACCCGGGGTGCGCTTTTCTATTTATCACATTCACACTCTTTAAATCCCTCTGTGTTTATTTAAGTTGTTTTATTTTTCCTTGTAGTTTAGTTTCTTTTTAACAATCAATCAAAACCGAAAAAGTGATATTTCCTGTTTTCTTTAGTTTAACTTAATTTCCCAGTTAATCAAATATTTGTCAATTAATTATACGAGGTCCCTGAGATCGACAACCCCATTTAATCACTATACCCGCAAAACGATAGGTACACTGCCTATGTGGTAGAAGTAGTCACATATTTCTCCATCAAGTTTTTGGCGCCGTTGCCGGGGACCTCCGGCACGGTTAATTGACAATTATTTTAATTGGGATAAGTTAAATTTTTCATTCTTTTATTTTTATTTTCTGTTTGATATTTTCTCTTTATTTTTGCCACGTATATAGTTAATCTAGTTTTTCCATATTCATACCAACTCGTCTCTTATGCGTCGGACTCGATCTGCAGGAGAACCTATAGCTGAATTTCAGCCAGAGATCGAAAGAGTTCTCCACAGCAGGCGACAACTACAGTTTGCCATGACGACCAGACAAACTCTGGGGGAGTACCAGCAACCATCAGTAGAAGGACGATCCTCTGCTATCGTCCTCCCTCAAGTGACGCAAACTGAGCTCGACGCCTGGCAATTCAAGACGAGCTTCATCACCACGTTGTACCACCAGGGACAATTCAGCGGACTTGACTCAGATGATGCCCCACACCACATCTCTGCATTCCTGGACTTCTGCAATACATTCAACAAGACGGGGAACCTGAACGAGCGCATTCGTCTACAGCTGTTCCCCTATTCTCTGAAAGACGGAGCGTCCAGGTGGCTAAGGAGTCTGCAACCGGGTAGCATCCACACTTGGGCTGACTTGGCAAACAAGTTCCTGGCGAAGTACTATCCACCGTCAAAGACAAGGGAAAAGATCGCTGAAATCACAAACTTTTGTCAAGAACCAGGTGAGTCCCTGTATGATTCTTGGGATAGATTCAAGGAGCTGCAGATTCAATGCCCACACCATGGTATGAGTAGCGAAGAACTAGTACTGTCATTCTTTAAGGGATTAAATGATTCAAACAAATGGTACTAAGTTCCTCATCTGGAGGAAACTTTATGGCAAGAACTGGGGATGAAGCGATGGAGCTTTTGGACACCATGACCGCTAGTACCAGACAGTGGTGCAAGAACAAGGGGAGAGGTGAGCCAAAAGCAGGTATGTATAATATTCCCCCACAGGATCATTTATCCGCTCAACTAACAGCTCTTACTAAAGTTGTGGAAAAGTTAGCTGTAAACCAGACGCAACAGCAAACCGCGAAGGCAGCTACTTCTTCGCCTTTCCTGAATCCTTGCTGTGAGAATTGTGGAGGAGCCCACGAAACGTTCAACTGTGAAGGTCCTAGCTTTGCAGGTAACCCCGAAGAGCTAAAATCGATCAACAACAGACCAGGTAACCCCTATCCTAACAATTTCAATCAGAATAATTGGAGGAACAATCAACAACCTCCATGGAGGGGTAATGATCAGTCTATAGGTAATTTTGGGTTCAATCAAAATAGACCACCTTACTTTAGACAGCAGGAGCAATCCCAAAATTCTCAAGGAGGCAGTGGTAAAATTGAGAATATGCTGGCAGAAATCCTTAAACAAGGCCAAACTACAAACTCCAGGATTGCCGAAATAGAAGCTAAACTTTCTGAACAAGCCGCTAAAAACGCTGATCAAGCTTCTATCAACCTGAGCCTAGAGAGGCAAATGAGTCAAATTTCACAACAGCTGGCACAGCGACCGACGGGGTCACTTCCCAGTCAGCCTGACCCTAACCCAAGGGAGCATGCAAAAGCAGTAACTCTGAGAAGCGGCAAGGAACTAGTTTCTGATGTTCCAGAAGTTGAAGAAGATTTTAATAAGCCAGCTGAATCTCAACCTGAAGTGGAGGAAACAACAAATCCCAAGGAGAAGGAGTCTCCTGAATCTCTCACTATTAAACCTTCTCAACTCTCTTATAATCCTCCTATTCCATTCCCTAACAGACTAAAGAAAAAGAACATGGACGAGCAATATGGGAAATTTCTTAATATCTTTAAGAAATTAACTATTAACATCCCTTTTTCTGATGCTTTGTCTCAAATGCCTATGTATGCTAAATTTATGAAGGATATTTTGTCTAACAGGCGTTCTTTGCTAGAGTCTGACACGTCAAGTTGACAGAAAGAGTATCTGCAGTTCTCCTGAAGAAACTGCCACCCAAGTTAGGAGATCCGGGTCTTCCCATCATTCCATGCGCTATCGAGAAGGTTGATTGGTAACGGTTTATGTGATTCAAGTATTAATTTGATGCCTTTATCTATTTTCAAGAAATTAGGTGTAGGTCAATGTGCTCCCACATCTGTTCAGTTACAACTAGCAGACCGTTCCATAATTTATCCTAAAGGAAAAGTTGAGGACCTGGTAGTTTCTATTGATAAATTTATTCCCTGCTGATTTTATCATCATTGATATGGAGGAAGATACAGATGTACCACTAATTTTGGGCAGACCGTTTATGAGAACTGCCCGCACTCTCATTGATGTGGAAGGAGGGAAGATTATTCTAAGATTTCATGATGAGCAGGTTGTTTTCGACATGACACGCAACATGAAGCGTCCTGCCACTGTTCAATCCTGCTTTGCTATAGATATTATTGACTCTTTAGTGCAGGAAACTATTTTAAGCAAGAAGAAGAGGAAATCCTGGAAAGATGTCTTATGGCATCTTGTGAAGCTGATGATGAGGATCCAGATATGGCCCTCATGGCTGAGGAGTTAAACAAAAGGCGGCCACACTTCCACAAGTACCAGCAGCAATTTGAGAAAGTCGAGCGAAGTGCTGACCGGCCAAGACCATCTATTGAAAAACCTCCTACAGTGGAGATGAAACCTCTTCCCTCTCATTTGAAATATTCTTTTCTTAATGAACCATCGGAATTACCTGTTATAATCTCTTCTGACTTGACAGGAACTCAAGAGAAGCAACTACTGGAGGTGTTGCGCAATCACACATCAGCTATTGGTTGGTCATAGCAGATATTAAGGAATCAGCCCTCAGTTGTGTTCTCACCGAATCTATATGGAAGATAACTACCGACCATTGGCTCAGCCTCAGCGACGTCTTAACCCAGTCCTAAAAGAGGTAGTTAAGAAAGAGGTAATCAAACTACTCGATGCAGGCATTATTTACCCTATTTCAGACAGTAAATGGGTAAGTCCAGTTCAGGTAGTACCAAAGAAAGGAGGAATACTGTGGTTCCTAATGAAAAGGGTGAGCTGATTACCCAGCGTCCCACTACAGGATGGCGGGTTTGTATTGATTATAGAAAATTAAATGACGCCACTCGTAAGGACCATTTTCCATTACCTTTCATTGATCAAATGTTGGAAAGACTAGCTGGACATGACTACTACTGCTTTCTGGATGGCTTTTCAGGTTATTTTCAAATCCCTATAGCTCCTGAGGATCAGGATAAGACAACTTTTACCTGTCCGTATGGAACCTATAGTTATAAAAGAATGCCATTTGGATTATGTAATGCTCCTGCTACGTTTCAACGTTGTATGATGGCCATCTTTGCTGAATATATTGAGAAATGCATTGAGGTTTTTATGGACGATTTTTCTGTTTATGGTCTAACATTTGAATCCTGTCTAGAAAACCTTGATCTGTGTCCAGGTGTGAAGAAACCAATCTGGTGTTAAATTGGGAAAAATGCCACTTCATGGTTCGAGAAGGAATCGTCCTGGGCCACAAAATTTCTTCAAAAGGTATTGAGGTAGACCGGGCTAAAGTCGAGGTAATTGAAAAGCTCCCACCACCATCTTCTGTTAGAGATATTCGTAGTTTTCTTGGACACGCAGGTTTTTATAGAAGATTCATCAAAGATTTTTCCAAAATCTCTAAACCTCTGTGTGATCTACTGGCGAAGGATGTTAAGTTCCATTTTTCTGAAGAATGTCTGACAGCTTTTAATTTATTAAAAGAAAAGCTAATTTCTGCACCTGTCGTTGTGTCTCCTGATTGGTCACTCCCTTTTGAGATAATGTGTGACGCTAGTGATTACGCTGTGGGAGCCGTGTTATGTCAGAAGGTTGATAAAATTCTTCGGGTAGTATATTATGCAAGTCGAACTTTAAATGATGCCCAGAAAAATTATGCGACCACAGAAAAAGAATTACTAGCTGTAGTTTTTGCTCTAGATAAGTTTCGATCTTATTTACTGGGTGGAAAATTATTGTGCATACTGACCACTCTGCTCTTAAGTATTTGTTTGCTAAGGCAGAGTCAAACCCAGGTTAATTAGGTGGATTCTCCTATTGCAAGAATTTGATATTGAGATCAGGGACAAAAGGGAACACAAAATGTGGTAGCTGATCATCTGTCCAGAATGGAGGCATCTGATGATGGGACTCCCATCAACGAGTCCTTCCCCGATGAGTCAGCATTTGCAGCTGAAGATGTTGAGGATCCATGGTTTGCTGATATCGCTAACTACCTTGTTAGAAGATTGTTCCAGCTGATATGACTTATCAGCAGAGAAGAGGTTCTTTTCCATTGTCAAACATTATTTTTGGGATGACCCTTATCTGTTTAAAGTCTGTGCAGATGGTATCATTAGGAGATGTGTCCAGAAGTCAGAGGTCAGAAACATTCTCCTCCATTGCCATTCCAGAGAAGCCGGTGGACATCATGGTGCCACTCGAACCGCTGCAAAAATACTAGAATCAGGTTTTTTCTGGAACACCCTTCACAAGGATTGTCATGCGTTTGTTTCGACATGTGATCGGTGTCAAAGGCAAGGTAATCTATCTCGTCGAATGAGCTACCACTGAATAACATGTTAGAAGTTGAGCTATTTGACGTCTGGGGTATTGATTTTATGGGTCCCTTCCCAAACTCTTTCGGTAATCTTACATCTTAGTAGCTGTTGATTATGTTTCAAAATGGGCGGAAGCCCTTGCCTGTTCTACTAATGATGCTAAAATTGTTGTGAAGTTCCTGAAGAAAAATATTTTCACTCGATTCGGCGTTCCTCGAGCCATAATCAGTGACGGTGGCTCCCATTTCTGTAACCGCCAGTTTGAAGCACTATTAAAGAAATATGGGGTTCGACATAAGGTTTCCTTACCCTACCATCCTCAAACAAATGGGCAGGCCGAAGTGACGAACCGAGAGCTCAAGTGGATCTTGCAAAAGACGGTGAACTCTTCTCGAAAGGATTGGTCACTTCGATTAGATGAAGCGCTCTGGGCCTACCGCACTGCTTTCAAGACACCAATTGGCATGTCTCCCTACAAGTTGGTTTTTGGGAAGGCATGCCACTTGCCTGTGGAATTAGAATACAAGTCATATTGGGCTTTGAAAGCTCTTAATTTTGACCTACAGCAAGCCGGTGATAAACGCAAGTTCCAGTTGACAGAGTTGGAGGAACTCAGGAACGAATCTTACGAGAATGCTGTAATATATAAGGAACGTACCAAGCGCTGGCATGACAAGATGATTGCCAATCGGAACTCAAGGTGGGGGACCAAGTCCTACTTTTCAACTCCAGGCTCAGATTCTTCCCAGGTAAGCTGAAATCATACTGGTCAGGACCTTACCCTATTATTAGCATTTCCCCATTCGGTGCGATTGAACTCGCCAATGCAAAGGGGGAAACATTTAAAGTCAATGGGTCAAGAGTCAAGAAATTTCTGGGTACTACACTGGATCAAGCTGCTACATATGAAATATCTCTTAAAGATCCAACTGCAGGTTAGCTACTTCACAAAGTCCAGCCAATGACTATAAAGAGGGCAGCTGACTGGGAGGCAACCCAGGGGTAATTTTCAAATTCATGTTTTATAAGCTACGCATCTATTTCTCTCTAATATATTGTGATATATATATATAAAAAAAAAGGCGAGGAAGAAAGAAGAGGAAGGAGATAATTAGACCTGTGCTATTAACGCAACGCTTCCTAGCGTTATTTTGGTATTTGACAGTGTGTGTAGGTAAACCGTTTGTTGCAATCACTCCAAGCTGAACCCTTGCTTAGACTCAAGTGTGAGGAACATCGACCCCACCGCCAATGCTTTAAGTGTGAGGAAGGGCACCTTCCTCAATCTCACGATATCAGGGGAGTCTCAGTTCCTTTATTTTTAATATTTATGTTCAGCCACTCGAGCTTTACTGTTAATGTGTCATGTCATGATCTGAGTATTTTGAAAGGTCTTTTCTTGATTATTTTATGAACAATGAGGACATTGCTCCTCTTAAGTGTGAGGAAGTTTAGACCTTTCCCTGAAAATATGCCAGTAGTACCTAATGCCACACTTGATTTTTATTGTTCTCTAATTATGATAGTAAGCTTCTCTAAAGGCCAATACATGTTGAATTTTCGGGCTAAAATTTTTGTGGAAGTTTTTGAAATCGAGCCTGATGACAACCTCAAGAATCGTTCTGCTTGACGTTGTTTGTATGTATCAATTTCTTTTTCAAAATTAAATCTATTTTCACTGAAATCTGGTGGATAAGCTGATTGTGGAAATTGAGTACCTTAGCTTGGCAATCATGGGACTAAGTGAAAGTTTGGTATGGAAAGGATAAGGCAAGGTACTCCTCTGATCATATAATGAAGTTTTCTGAACCAAAACAGGCCTCGTTCATTCGGTTATTAAGTCCTTGGGGTGCCTTATCACCCATCTACCTAAGGTCTTGTGATCTGGGATAGAAGGCCCAAAACCGCTACATGGGTGAAGAGAAAAGTCTGGGGGATGAAAACAATTGTGCAAACAATGAAAAAAAAAAAAAAAAAAAGAGAAAAAAAAAAATGAACATGCAAAACTCTTAATGCTGAATAATTGTCGCAATTTTTCATATTTTGATCATGAGTATGTGGTGTTGAAAGGTATCACGGAATAAGGTGTTACTTCACACCCCTTGTCATCCAAAGGTTAGAGAAAAGAAATTGGTGGAAGGTTCCAAGCTAATCTATGTTCAATTTTTACAATCTGACTTATCCATGCTCTTATTAAAAATTTTCTGTTTCACTGTTTACAAAAACCTACATCTAAGAGCAGGATTATTCTTTTGATTGCCATTTAGCTTGATTTCCTTCCACGATTGTTGAATCCCGGAGTTTGATACTGTAACCTTAGAGAAAGTTTGTTCTTTATTTGCTTGAGGACAAGCAAAAGATAAGTGTGAGGAAGTTTGATAAGTGCGAAATATATAGACTTTTAAGGGTTTAATTACCTTATAATTTGCAGTATTTTAAGTAATATTTCTCACTTATCTGACGATTTTCCTAGGTTTATGTTTTGATATGAATTGATATATTTTATGTGTTAAATGTAGGAAAAAGTGTTGGAATCAAGTAGTTTACTTCACAAGCTTTCCAACGCAACAAACGGCGAGTCAAACGGACTTATAACGAGAATCTGGAGCCGATTCAAGATTGGACTACAATCGTATATATATATATACATATATAATACATCGGCTTGGACTAGAGAGGCGCAGACACAACAGAGGCGTCCGCCTCTTATCTCGCGGACAGGGACAGAGGCGTCCGCCTCTTATCTCGCGGACAAGAGCATTTCAGCGCACGCCAGAACAGAATTTCGACACCGAACAGAGCTTTCTTCTTCGTTCTTCACTCGGCGCCGCAGTCTAACTACCTTCATTAATTGCAGACGGTCGCCCACCTTAATTTGCACGAGCGTGACCGGATCTTCAATCAATGGCTGCTGCGGATCATCAATTAAATCTGTCTGAAATCAATTGCACTGCCCGATGAAATCTCTGACTGCAATCTTCACGGATCTGCACCAACTCCACCGACTATCTTGATTCACCCTGTCACTTCTCCTTTGTCTGTTTCCCATGTCCTCCGCCTATATAAACCCACACTACTGGAAGCTAAAGAAAAGAGAATCGATCCATCCAGTCATCCACGCACCCATTTATCAATCCATTCATTTATCAGTCCACGAATTAATCCGTTCACCCACGCATTCTCCCACGATCGCACTCCATTCACTTCATCAAAAATCATCATCCATCCACTCCATTAAATTCCCACGTAACACATACATCCCGCTCTTTATTTTATTTCCACTATTACGCACCAGCTCTACAGAAATAAATTAGCAGACGGGGCAACGCAAGACAAAGTTGAAGCGAGGACCCGGAGTGAACTTCTAAACTGGAGTTATCTCTTACCCTTACTTTAATTTATTTAATGCATTCCTTTTCTGTTATCGTTGTTTCTGTAACGATGAGCGAGTAAGTATTTTAGCTTCCCGGGTTGGGAAGCGAACCTATTTCCTAAATTCTGTTATGTATTTCTTCAAATAAATTTAGTTAACTGCAACAGTTCAATTCCTGTCCTTCTGTTTTAATTATTTGGCCGGTAGTTAAAACAACCCTTGTAGTTATTTTATTAAAATGCGAGAGCTGAGATAAATAACTAGACGAAGGAAGTTGAACCTAATTAACAGCTAGAAGCCTGATCCGGCCTATAGGTTAATTAGACTCCAATAGAAACTGCTCTTTATGCGATTAATTGTGTCCGGTCTAGAGCATTAGCCTGCTGCTAGGTCTAACAATTGGTTAGGATTCATTATACTTAGTCGTTAATGAATTAATTAAAGTTTCTGAGTTATTGCAGTAAAATTAAAGGAATAATTTAGTAACAGATATAAAAGGAATAGGTAAGCAAACAACCCGGGGTGCGCTTTTCTATTTATCACATTCATCACTCTTTAAATCCCTCTGTGTTTATTTAAGTTGTTTTATTTTTTTCTTGTAGTTTAGTTTCTTTTTAATCAATCAATCAAAACCGAAAAAGTGGTATTTCCTGTTTTCTTTAGTTTAACTTAATTTCCCAGTTAATCAAATATTTGTCAATTAATTATACGAGGTCCCTGAGATCGACAACCCCATTTAATCACTATACCCGCAAAACGATAGGTACACTGCCTATGTGGTAGAAGTAGTCACATATTTCTCCATCAGTCACATGCCATTACTCACCCATACGAGTAAAGAAGCAGAAATAAATAAAATAAGAAATCACATTGGTAATATATACATGACCACAATGATAACGAGATACTAACCTATACATCATTCTAAACCAAAAGTAACTTTAACAACAAGTGAGCATCTATGTATTCCCGACTGTATACAACGTCGTTAACAAGGTTGAAGTGGGGTTCCACCACGCGTAGTAACCAAGTGGCTAGCGAAGGGTACATGCCGCCTACGGAGACAACAGAAGAGTCTCCTACCGACCCCAACGATCGGACCTTGACGTCCAGAGAACCATTCTTTGGATAGCCTGCGGAAGAACGATAAGCCATATGGTCTTCCCCGCCTCCGAAGCAAAGCGAAACAAGGCCCTCTCCGATAGATTGGAAGTAACTATTCGACAAAAGGAATAAATTATAGGAAAACCTTGTATATTGGAGAATATTCTAGAATAGTGTAAGCCCACAGAAACGGTTATACTTTATAGGGGGCCTATAAATAAGAGTCATAAGCTATGTAATTGGACATGCTCAAAACAATACAATCCATCGTTAGGCGTTCTCTTTGCAACCTTTGTCCGAACACGAATTCTACTCCATTTCAAAGGTAAACTAATATTCATCCTAATACAATACGAAACTCGTGCGGTAAATGAAACCCTAACTACCCGGGTCCCGCTCTTTGGCTTCAGCAATAACACCCCCTGCACAAATGCCATAAAGGCTCAGCGATAAACGCTGAGCATGCCAGGTTTGGACCCTATTGGTCACTTAATAGCCATGGTCGCCATTATTAGATTCTTTACATGCTTTTACCGGTTTACAGGCATATCAAAGCAGTAACACATGATTGGCAGTAAACGAAACAATTAATACAGGCACTACAATCCACATACAACAGTATATACATAAAGCAATTAACCACAACTACAATAAACATATAGCCGTTAGTAACGATCTTCCATACCAACTTCACATAGAACCCCCAGGGCCCTCACATAACTTTACACTTTTTTTTGTTAGCACTGTCGGGAGTCAAGTTAGGACATCCCGAAATAACTCACATGGACGGTGGTCCCAAGTACACACGAGGTGCTCATTGCCCAGAGGATCCGAAGATTCCGGGTCTTATTCACTTTGCCTGTGTAAAGGCGTCCACATAGGTGGCCAAGGGCCTGGTGCCAACAGCAGCACACTCTGCCTGACGATCTATCTAGGCTCGATCAGGATTTAACTAGAGTAAACCCGATCCGGGTGTTAACTCAAGAGATCTCTGTGCGCAACCAGTAGCCAGTGACTAACTGGATTAAGGTAAACCATCACACTCATTCACACTCATTCACACTTCATCGTTAGACTTAGTTAGTCGGTTACCCAAGTACAATTTTAGGTATGGAGAAATCACATTTTACTTGGCTGCCCTACGGGTCTTACGCATGTCTAGAAGTAATCTAGGTCATATTCATGTTCAAGTCAAAGCTTTAGAGATCGACGATGTTGTATCTCGTCCCTAAGTATTTCACTTAGGTTATAATTTACATAATTTATAATACTTAGCGTATTATATCAGACAATGGCAATCACCAACACATTACTCGTATAGGTATATTTATATAAGTCGATCTATAGTCGACGTAGTATTGTCCCGAAGGACGTTCGCGCATAATTAAACAATGCAAAAAGGGAAACAATTAATCATTACATTACGTTCCACACATACACATACGTACATATATTCACACAAGTTATATCACAAACAATTCTGAGCCCGAGGAAGTCCTCAGGACAACTCAGATCAAACCCCTTTACAACCGTGCACCATAGACCTCGGATGCGCAGTAGACCACTTGCTCGTCGGCGCCTCCGTCTGACGTACGATCTAAATAATCACGGTACTATAAGTCAATCCACATGACTTAATTTAAACATCGGTAAATCCAAAAAACACAAGTAATCCCGACCTTTCATCCCTGGATTTCAACAGTTAATTGTTTAAGTTAGCGCTTCGTAAAACTCGTCGTTCGTAGCAGCTACTAACATCCGGGTTTATTTAAATACGTCGGTTGTATAGAACGTCTTAGTTATAGCGTTTTAGAACGTTAGGATTTATTTCATTGTATCCCGTATTATTCACGAGCACACAAATATACTTCACGTTTATACTTAAGTTTTAATTTTAACCAATCCGGTTAAGTATATGAGTATACAATTTTAATGTATAGTTGCATGTATACATGCAACGTTACTTCACATCTTATATTATGCTCATGCACTAATGTTTATAATTCGTTCCATGAATTAATATTGTAACACCCGAACTGCTAAACCCGTCATTACCTCCAAAACTGTCACAGTTTACCATTCAACTCGCAGAGGAACACTAATTACAACAGAGGGTGATACAACGCCGCTAGCCACCTATATGACTAACCAGGCCTATCTCACGTACATAACGGTCTGATGGACTGGAACGACTGAGTACACGATACAATTACAACACTCAATTCATTCCTTTACTATACCGAGTCTACAATATACGGATGCCGATAACATATTCGGCCTTACACCTCATTTCAATACATAAGTAATTAAAGTCTAACTACCCATGCTAACCACCGTCCCCGTCCTACTCTCGAACGGTATCGTCTTCGGTGTACATGCGAGTAAAAACGATGCCTCTAGGGGCTCAGCTTAAAGCTGCATATGAAATTCGCATACCCCGAGCGCTAACCGGGGTATGCCGACTACTTTTGTTAAGAGCATGAGATTCATTTTAATTCAATCAACATGCAACATAGCAATAAAGTACATATGTACAATACACAAGGATTCACATTCAACCGTGGAATTCAATCCTTAACTAACATAACAAGGTTGTTAGTTGTATTAATTTACTCTTAGGCCTTGAGGGTTATACCTCACTATGCCTTGGATACTTGTTCAATAACTCACCCATACACTCGGGTTACTCAATCTTATTCTCACCCATTCTCTTGGGTTACTCATTCTTATACTCACCCACACTCTTGGGTTATTACTCTTTATCTCATCCACTCTCTTGGGTTACTAATACTCAAGATCACGCAGTTCTTGAGACACTGCAGGTCTCCTACGCTCTTCTCGCTTGTTTCTCATATACATACTTAGCCAAAACTCATGGCTTTCGAGCTTAGTCTTACTAGCTCCCGGAACTCACTCTTAGTTCCTACTACTTTCGCATAGGTCCGACTACTCTCCGACTTCTCACTTTCCCATACACTCCTCTCTCGGAGTTATAATATATTTAGACATATTAGTCTAGGAGCAACTCTCTCGATGTTCCTAACGATTAGGGAACATTACTTAAATTCGGGTAATCTTAGTTTCAAGGGTTACCCATACTTTTCATATACTTATCCTTTCGGTAATTTTCTTATACTGGGTAAAATTCTTTTATAGGAGGTTGACCATGTCTCAAGGAAGTTGAATGGTCCCTTAGGTATCCTTTACTTTTCTTATAAGTTCACATCTTTGAACTAACTTCAATCCTCACTACGGAGGTTCATTTATCTCTCCACTCTTATTTATTTCGTGGACTGTTTCAATAAAGTTTTCTAACCGACATTGGGTATTTACTCAACCCGTACTTCTCCTCACATACTAAGGAGTTCATAGTTTGCGTTATCGTTACACTTTAATCGATAGCATGTGTGTTTGCATGATTTCAGTATTTATGAAACTACTCAATCTACGAGTTTCTACTCAATCGCTACTCACTATGAGTTGGTCTACACTCTACGTTAGACCACACCGGCATACAAGTATGTTAGTTCATTCAACATACAACAAGGCATACATAATCAAACAATGGATTATTTTCATGCTTTAGTCTTGATTAAGCCAGCACATAAACACACAAATCAACGTAACTCGGTTAGTACGCGGGGTATGAGAAAATCATACCTTTCACCGGGGTTTTACTTTTACCGTGTCATCTCACCATGCTCGGTTCACACACGATCCTCTGGTGATGTTCCAAACATTATTATTAATACTAAGCTTATACGGTACATAATTTAAATGCTACTCCCGTACTTACCCCGTTATCCCGTTATCTCGGTTTTACTCTTGTTAATTTGAGCTCTTACTTCACACTCACTTCTAGCACTTGTTTACACTTCTTAGGACCTTCACAAGTCACCAAACAAGGCTTAAACATCATCTAAAACCATTACCATTCACTTCCCCATCATTAGGGCACTTATAGACACATTCTGGTGACTTTTTACACTGGTCCGGGGTTACAAACCCGGACCAGACACGGTTTTAACTTTCTGCCTATATTTTCATGTGGTCCGGGTTTGTGTCCTGGGATATAAACCCGGACCAACCGTTGAATTCACTCTCGGGTGTGTTTTTGATGTGGTCAAGGTTTGTGTCCCGATTTGCAAACCCGGACCACCCCTGGAACTGTCAAAATTTACAGTTTTTCACCATTTTTCAACCCCTAAATCACCTCTAATCATTCCCTAATCATTCCACATGTTTCCTACATGTTTAATCACCTCAAAACATGCTCTAAACCTCTTCAAAACATAGGTTTATTCCTTACTCAACTCAAATTCACAAATTTTCATTCTCTCTGATACATTTTGCGCACTTGTGCAACAGATTTTCTGTAACACCCCTAAAACCAGCCTAAGAGTAAAGGGTATTACACGCCACGTATTACTACCAATAACGCAAGGCTCTAAAACACTCAAATGCAATAAAGGCCCAAAACAGAGTTTACATAAACATTATAAACCAAGGTACTCAATTACAGCAGAAGTAATACGAAATCCCAAATACATATCCAAGTCAGAAACAAAAGTCAAAATAGTGTAAGGCCCTAAGGCTACAACATCATAAATAATAGTCTGCACAAACGAAAAGCTAAACTCTATAGCTCCAGAATCTTAAGATGATCCTCGCTGATCAATCTGCAAAAATGTTAGAAGTAGGGGAGTGAGCACACAACTATGCCCAGTAAGCAGCGACCGTCATCAGTAAGGTCGCTCAAAACAATTGAAATCAGAAGAAGGAGAAGATAAGCGTTAGAACCACAATTCTCAATAGTCAGAAGCTTTCAGAACAGAAACAGAATGGGACACAAGAGTCCCCGGTGCAGAAACAGTCAGAGTTCTTAAACAGAGAAGAGACAAGACACAATGCACACACTCAGAAGGGTCGAAGACCCATAGACCATGACAGGTCTCTCGGCAACGCAGAAATGACTCGAAAGAGCCAAAGGGTTCGTCAACCCCACAGAACAGAAAGGGAATGACCCACACTCAGAACGACGTCTACATGGTATACCACGGAATAGCTCCACCCAGCCATTCACGGCTCAGAAACAATGTGAAATGTCCCAAAACAGAAGGGTTGCTTAAACAGAAGCAAGATTGCATTTAAATATGCCAAAACACTCATAAATCAGTAGCACAGGTCATAAGGGACCCAACGCCGCAGACGGTACTCAAATCGGAGTTCAAACGAAGAAGTTACGCTGAAAACAGAGGGTGTCCGAACTTGTGTCCGGACGTCGAAGTTCGGACGCAAGTCGAGACTCGGAAACCAAAGATTGTCAAATGTCCGAACTTGTGTCCGGACATCAATGTTCGGACACTAGTCGAATTGAAATCAGATAGAGGAATTCAGAATGTCCGAGCATCAATGTTCGGACTGATGTTCGGATGGGTTACGGAAAAGAGTTACGCGGAAGGTCCGACCTTGTGTCCGGACGTCAAAGTTCGGACACAGGTCGAACTAAAATCAGAGAAGAACCCAAGGGCGTGTCCGAACATCAAAGTTCGGACTTATGTTCGGACATGCCCCGAACTTTGAAAACCAATAGAGCAAAACGCACTGTCCGAACTTCAAAGCTCGGACAGAGCAAAAACTGCATTTTCCAGAAGACGAACAGAGCAGAAACTTGTGCAAAAACATCATCACAAATTGCCAAATTGATACACACACCAAATCATAGAGAAAAGTAGAGAACCATGAGGTTTTAACCATTCCGAAAACACAATCAAACAGACGACACAAACAGAATTCACACCCAAAACAGAACCGTTGCAATCCCCATGGCTGAACTTCCAAACCGAATCGAGTAACCACCTACCTCAACAATCAGCAACAATCCGACGATCTGAGCAGTCCACAGCAGTCCCGAACAACCCAGCAGCCAGGCACGAATAAAGACCACTGAATTCCCACAATTCAACAATCCAAAATCAGCAATCAAACAAGGAAACCTAGAACGTCAACGTTTCCAAAATTCTGTATTCCGAACCTGAACACGTGAGGCAAAATTCCCAACTCTTTGTGGAGTAGCAGTCTCACACGGTTCACCGATCCAATTGCAGAAACACAAACGCTGGATTCATCACAACCACAACCAGAAATCAGAAACTGCAGGGGAGAAAAACAACATCGGAATCCAGAATTATCTCAACACAAACCTGATTGAAGAAGGAGAGAAACGCAGCAGCAACGAGACCTTCGATCCAATTCCAGGAGCAGAAATCTCACAGAGGCAGAACTTGAGAGAGAGAAGAGAGGGAAGAAGAGGCAAAACTATCGCTCTTAAAGCACAACGAAGAGACGCTCCCACGATCTATCTGACGTGATTACCTATGATCAGAGAATGAAAGTAAAATAAGGAAACCTTTTCCTTATAAATCAGATAATTAATTACCTTAATTAATTAACCAAATAACCTCCTCGCCCTTGACAAATGAAACAATGTCGCTGACGTCCCAACTAACAGCAAGAGATTTAAATCCAACTTTAGAATAACGTTGTAGCAGATATAATATAAGGTAGGAATTATACGGGTTATAACATCACCTCCCCCTTAAAAGAATCTCGTCCTCGAGATTAACTCACCTTACTGCTCGAACAGGGAGGGAAACTTGGCACGCAGCTCATCTTCGAGCTCCCAAGTTGCTTCACATTCTGACTGGTCTAACCATTGAACCTTAACCATAGGCATGGTCTTACTACGGAGCCGACAAACGTCTCTAGCCAAAATACGGGTGGGTACTGCCTCATAACTGAAGTTCTCTCTCAACTGAAGCTGACTGTGGTCGATCACATGAGACGGATCATGTAGGTACTTCCTCAACATCGAGACATGGAAGACACTGTGGACAGTGGACAAGGATGGAGGCAAAGCTAGACGATAAGCCACAGGGCCAATCCTCTCTAGAATCTCAAAAGGTCCTACAAACCTCGGGCTAAGCTGCCCACGCTTCCCAAACCGGACTACGCCTCTGACCGGCGACACTCGCAGATAGACATGATCACCAACATCAAACTCAAGCGGCCTGCGCCTGTGATCTGTATAACATTTCTGCCTACTCTGAGCAACAAGCAAACGCTCCCGAATCGTCCTGATCTTCTCTACTGCACCATGCACCAACTCAGGTCCAACCAAGACCCTCTCCTTCAGGTCATCCCAACAGATGGGGGACCTGCACCTCCTACCGTACAACGCTTCAAACGGAGCCATACCAATGCTCGCCTGAAAGCTATTGTTGTAGGCAAACTCGATCTGAGTCACGTGCTGCTCCCAGCTACCCCCAAAATCCAGGACACACGCGCGAAGCATGTCCTCCAGGACCTGATTAGTCCTCTCTGTCTGGCCATCCGACTGAGGATGGTAGGCTGAACTGAACGCCAAACTCGTACCCAGGGCCTTATGCAAACTGCGCCAAAATCTCGAAACAAAGCGCGGGTCACGATCAGAAACTATAGTAGTAGGCACACCATGCAGCCTCACTATCTCATCCAGATACAAACGAGCTAGGCGCTCCAAACTGAAGGTCTTCTTCACTGATAGAAAATGGGCAGACTTCGTCAGGCGGTCAACAATCACCCAAATAGCATCACAACCCGAGGAAGTCTTGGGCAAACCCATGACAAAGTCCATCCCCACACTCTCCCACCTCCACTCAGGAATGGGAAGGGGCTGAAGCAAACCCGCTGGCCTCTGGTGCTCAGCCTTCACCTGCTGGCAGGTCTGGCACTTCGAAACAAACTCAGAGATGTCACGCTTCATCCCAGACCACCAGAACGACTCTCTGAGATCTCGATACATCTTCACCCCTCCTGGGTGAACTGAATATGGCGCTCCGTGAGCCTCCTAAAGGATCTCCCTACGCAGAACTGCATCGTCGGGCACACACACTCGGCCTCTGAAACGCAGACAACCATCACTGGAGACACTGAAGTCTGAGTTCTGCTCTGAAGGCAGCCCCTCTCTGATCCGACTCAAAGCTGAATCCGACTCCTGACCAACTCTGATCCTGTCGACCAACGAAGACTGAACCTGAAGTGCTGCTATCACACTGGCACTGGCTGGTCTGACTACCCAGACACCCATACGCTGAAGCTCTAAGGCGGACCTCTGAACTCTTGTCAAGGCACAAGCTACACCCGGAGCACCTCTCCGGCTCAAGGCATCTGCAACAACATTCGCTCTACCGGGGTGGTAGAGGATCTCTAAATCGTAGTCATGAAGTAGCTCCAACCACCTCCGCTGTCTCAAGTTCAGCTCCTTCTGAGTGAACAAATACTTGAGACTCTTGTGGTCCGTGTAAACCTTACACGACGCCCCATACAGATAATGCCTCCAAATCTTCAGCGCGAAAACCACAGCTGCTAACTCCAGATCGTGGGTAGGGTAGTTCTTCTCATAAGGTTTAAGCTACCGAGAGCCATAAGCCACTACCTTACCCTGCTGCATCAAAACACATCCTAGTCCCTTATGGGACGCATCACGGAAGACCTCGAATCCCTCGGTCCCAGATGGCAAAGTCAGAATCGGTGCGGTCGTCAGCCTCTTCTTAATCTCCTGAAAGCTCTGTTCGCACGCCTCGCTCCACTCATACTTGATCTCCTTCCTCAACAGACGGGTCAGTGGGGATACAATCTTAGAGAATCCCTCAACGAACTTCCTGTAATACCCAGCTAACCCAAGGAAACTACGGATCTCTACAACATTCGTGGGCCTCGCCCACTCCATCACAGCTCTAATCTTCTCAGGGTCCACTGAGATACCGTCCTTCGAGACCACATGTCCCAAGAATACTACACGATCCAGCCAGAAGTCACACTTCTTCAACTTAGCATATAGCTCACGATCCTTCAACGTCTGCAAAACAATCCTCAGATGCTCCTCATGCTCCTCTGCGCTCTTGGAGTACACCAAGATGTCATCTATGAAGACCACTACAAACTGATCCAGATAGGGTTTAAAAACCCGGTTCATCATATCCATGAAGACTGAGGGAGCATTAGTCAAACCAAACGGCATAACTAGGAACTCGTAATGACCATAACGAGTCCTAAAAGCGAGGACTTAGGCGTCCTCGGCCTTATCCTCAACTGATGGTAGCCTGAACGAAGGTCAATCTTTGAGAACACTGTGGCGCCCGCCAACTGGTCAAACAGATCATCTATGCGCGGAAGGGGATAGCGGTTCTTGATGGTCACCTTGTTCAGCTCTCTATAATCGATGCACAATCTAAAGGTCCCATCCTTCTTCTTCACAAACAGCACTGGCGCTCCCCAAGGCGAAACGCTAGGGCGAATGAAGCCCTTGTCTAGCAACTCCTGAAGCTGGACCTTCAGCTCCTTCAACTCCGCCGGACTCATACGGTAAGGGGCCCTAGAGATGGGCTGAGTCTCTGGCGCTAAATCGATGGTGAACTCCACCTCTCTCACTGGTGGTAGTCCGGGCACGTCATCCTGGAAAACCTCAGGGAACTCTCTGACGATCGGGATGCTCTCCAAGCTGGATCCCTCTCGCACCTCTGGTAGATAACACAAGAATCCCTGGCAGCCCTTCCTCAAGAAGCTGGCTGCCTGCATCGCAGACACAATCACAGGCGCACACAGGACTGCATTCCCAGCGAAAACAGAACGGCTCCCGTCAGGCAAACCAAACACTACTCTCCTCGCTGCACAGTCTATATGGGCATGGTGCTCTGCTAGCCAGTCCATGCCCAAAATCACATCGAAACAGGTCATCCGCATCGGGATGAGGTCAGCAAAGAAGGTCTTGTCCCTAACTACTATGGGACAAGCCTTACACACAGAATCAAGAATACAAGGAGCAACCCCACCTAATGGACTACTCACACACAAGTCTACCTCACTAGGCACAGTAGTCAGTCCAAGATCACCCAACAAATCACAGCAGATAAAGGAGTGCGTAGCTCCAGAATCAAACAGACAAAATACATCCTGAGAATGGATCTGGAGGATACCTGAGACGACACGATCACCAGCACGATTACGCTCCCCCGCCATAGCATACACTCGGGCCTGAGTCTGAGGCTTCTTCTGGTCGGACCTCGCCCCTGAATCTGAACCGGTGCCTCTATCTCCTGAGCCTCTACCGGACGCCTGAGGGCATTGAGCGATCCGGTGCTCCATCGACCCGCACTTAAAGCAGGCACTAGTCTTCTTGTAGCACTCCCTACCAGGATGGGAGTGACCACAAGATCCACACTTCGCCCCAGCTGACGACGATGAAGAAGCTCCCCGGCGATCTCCATATGACTGCTTCTTCTGAGGAGCAGCCTCCTTCCTCTGAGGCTCTTCAGCACGCCTCTTTCCCTTGTGGTCCTTGCCAGCCTGTCTGCCCCTGATGTCGGCCTCTACCAGCAAAGCAACATCTGCCACATCCCTAAAGGTCCGGTGACGAAGAGGTGTCACAGCGGACCTGATATCCGGTCTGAGCCCACTCTCGAACTTACGGGCCTTCCTATGCTCATCTGGCTCCGGAGCATACTTCGAGAGCGTCACGAACTTCCTCACGTACTCCTCGACTGACATGTCTCTCCCCTGGCGCAGCCGGTTATACTCGTTGATCTTCTGATCCTTGTAAACGTCCGGATAGAACTGCTTGTTGAACTCCAAGCAGAACTGATCCCAGGTCCAAGGCTGGGGATGCCTACCCATCACCATACGCCACCACTCCTTCGCCTCCCCCTTAAAGAGGAACGTGGCGAAGTCCACCTTCTGGTCATCCTCCGACCCCATCACTCTCAGCAGGTCCTCGACCTCAGTAATCCAATGGCTCGCCTCCTGAGGGTCACCACAGCCGTCAAAGGAAGGCGGTTTTAGCTTCATGAACTCCTGGAGCGCCCTGACTCGGCCTCCCACAGCATTCGCCCCTACTGGGCCTGCTCCACCAGCTCCCCCAGCAGCTGCAGCCATCGTCTGCATCAACTGTGCCACAAACTGCTGTACTGCATCCGCAGCATCTCCCTGAGGGGTCACTGGTGCTCTACGAGGAGGCATTCTGAGATACACAAAACCAAAACTTGTCAGAACTGACTCACACTTCAACAATTGCCACAACTGAACCTCACACAAGCAAACACAACCACAGACCCTAAAGAAAGCCAAACCTGGCTCTGATACCACTAAATGTAACACCCCTAAAACCGGCCTAAGAGTTATGGGTATTACACGTCGCGTATTACTACCAATAACGCAAGGCTCTAAAACACTCAAATGCAATAAAGGCCCAAAACAGAGTTTACATAAACATTATAAACCAAGGTACTCAATTACAGCGAAAGTAATACGAAATCCCAAATACATATCCAAGTCAGAAATAGAAGTCAAAATAGTGTAAGGCCCTAAGGCTACAACATCATAAATAATAGTCTGCACAAACGAAAAGCTAAACTCTATAGCTCCAGAATCTTAAGATGATCCTCGCTGATCAATCTGCAAAAATGTTAGAAGTAGGGGAGTGAGCACACAACTATGCCCAGTAAGCAGCGACCGTCATCAGTAAGGTCGCTCGAAACAATTGAAATCAGAAGAAGGAGAAGATAAGCGTTAGAACCACAATTCTCAATAGTCAGAAGCTTTCAGAACAGAAACAGAATGGGACACAAGAGTCCCCGGTGCAGAAACAGTCAGAGTTCTTAAACAGAGAAGGGACAACACACAATGCACACACTCAGAAGGGTCGAAGACCCATAGACCATGACAGGTCTCTCGGCAACGCAGAAATGACTCGAAAGAGCCAAAGGGTTCGTCAACCCCACAGAACAGAAAGGGAATGACCCACACTCAGAACGACATCTACATGGTATACCACGGAATAGCTCGACCCAGCCATTCACGGCTCAGAAACAATGTGAAATGTCCCAAAACAGAAGGGTTGCTTAAACAGAAGCAAGATTGCATTTAAATATGCCAAAACACTCATAAATCAGTAGAACATGTCATAAGGGACCCAACGCCGCAGACGACACTCAAATCAGAGTTCAAACGAAGAAGTTACGCTGAAAACAGAGGGGTGTCCGAACTTGTGTCCGGACGTCAAAGTTCGGACGCAAGTCGAGACTCGGAAACCAAAGATTGTCAAATGTCCGAACTTGTGTCCGGACATCAATGTTCGGACACAAGTCGAATTGAAATCAGATAGAGGAATTCAGAATGTCCGAACATCAATGTTCGGACTGATGTTCGGACGGGTTACGGAAAAGAGTTACGCGGAAGGTCCGACCTTGTGTCCGGACGTCAAAGTTCGGACACAGGTCAAACTAAAATCAGAGAAGAACCCAAGGGCGTGTCCGAACATCAAAGTTCGGACTTATGTTCGGACATGCCCCGAACTTTGAAAACCAATAGAGCAAAACGCACTGTCCGAACTTCAAAGCTCGGACGGAAGTTCGGACAGAGCGAAAACTACATTTTCCAGAAGACGAACAGAGCCAAAACTTATGCAAAAACATCATCACGAATTGCCAAATTGATACACACACCAAATCACAGAGAAAAGCAGAGAACCATGAGGTTTTAACCATTCCAAAAACACAATCAAACAGACGACACAAACATAATTCACACCCAAAATAGAACCGTTGCAATCCCCATGGCTGAACTTCCAAACCGAATCGAGTAACCACCTACCTCAACAATCAGCAACAATCCGACGATCTGAGCAGTCCACAGCAGTCCCGAACAACCCAGCAGCCAGGCACGAATAAAGACCACTGAATTCCCACAATTCAACAATCCAAAATTAGCAATCAAACAAGGAAACCTAGAACGTCAACGTTTCCAAAATTCTGTATTCCGAACCTGAACACGAGAGGCAAAATTCCCAACTCTTCGTGGAGTAGCAGTCTCACACGGTTCACCGATCCAATTGCAGAAACACAAACGCTGGATTCATCACAACCACAACCAGAAATCAGAAACTGCAGGGGAGAAAAACAACATCAGAATCCAGAATTATCTCAACACAAACCTGATTGAAGAAGGAGAGAAACGCAGCAGCAACGAGACCTTCAATCCAATTCCAGCAGCAGAAATCTCACAGAGGCAGAACTTGAGAGAGAGAAGAGAGGGAAGAAGGGGCAAAACTATCGCTCTGAAAGCACAACGAAGAGACGCTCCCATGATCTATCTGACGTGATTACCAATGATCAGAGAATGAAAGTAAAATAAGGAAACCTTTTCCTTATAAATCAGATAATTAATTACCTTAATTAATTAACCAAATGACCTCCTCGCCCTTGACAAATGAAACAATGTCGCTGACGTCCCAACTGACAGCAAGAGATTTAAATCCAACTTTAGAATAATGTTGTAGCAGATATAATATAAGGTAGGAATTATACGGGTTATAACATTTTCACCTCTTGGCAATTTGCATTTTGTTCTCACTCCATTTGACCATTCCAAATCCTCTAAGACAATGCACTACCAACACCAAGGTTCATGCCTCACTCTTAAGGCCTTAAATCCTCATTGCTTCCAAAACTCCTAAGGCACTTAAACAACTTCTTTTGCTATAGATTTTTGCACAAATCTTCTATCCTTAAACAAGCATTCCCAAGATGGTTTACTAACCCAAATCAATCTTCATCAACACCTAGTTTCTCTAGGTCATTCCTTACTCACAACAATACTCAAACCACTTAAATTTTCTACACAAATTTTGCCATAACCTGGCTACTTTTCTAACATTACCCAAAGCTCATAACATCACTTATTTCAACCGAGAACTAGCCAAACCACAAGGGTTCTTTCAGCACACAACATTTCCTCTTTACTCAAGCAAAATCTCATTAAGCACCATTATGCATAATTCATCAAACACATAGCTCCCAAATCAAGCATTAACTTAATATACTCCCAACTATTACCAAGTACATATTTAACACAATTTTTGGGTTCATTTAATTACTTCCCATCACAAAATCTCAAAAGCATTAAGTTAGGCTCCAAGGTAATTTTATTTACCTTATCTTCACAAGCCTTTCCTTGTAATTCCTTTCTCCTCCTCTCCACTTCTCTTCTTTCCAAAATCGGTCAAGGCAATTCTCTTGCCCAATTCTCTAGACCAATGTTGTAGACACCAAAAATTCTCACCCCATAAAGCAAATTCTGAAATAATAAGAGGGGTCGTCGCCTTTCTTTTTCCAAAACATATTAACGTGCGTGCTAAGACGAAACCATCATTTTATAATCCTTTTCAAAACATTTCAGAAAAAAAAACACAATTCTTCGAAAATGAATTTCCATCGACAGTCCAGTTTCAAGGTCGTCCCCTTTTGTTTATTCACTTATTTTACTATCTTATTTTGTTTTTTTATATTCTATTTATTTTATTTTTACTTTATTATATTTTTATTCATCTATCCACTTTTTCTTATATTTTATTTTATTCTACTATTAGCATTAGTATTTTTATTTTCATTTCTATTTATACACACTCATTTTCATCTTACAAACCCAATCCACACTTTGTGCTAGCCCAATTCCTTAAACCCACTCTATTTTCAGCCCATGGCCTCAAGAAGCCCAACCAAACCCTACCATCAAAACCCTAAGGGGGCGGCCAACACAAAAAACCAGACAGAGCCACCGGCTCATTCTCTTTTTTTTCTCTTCTTGGCTCTCCTTTGCTCCATCGATTTTCTTCAACCCTCACTTCGCCGCCACCTTGAGCCTTCTCTCGATCATTCATCTGCTTAGAAACATTCAACCCTTCTCCGATCTATCTTCTTCATTTTTTCCAAAAAAAATCCAAAAGATGAACCATGCCTCCTTCGCCGACTCTACCCCTTCCATTTCTCTTGAGGCGATGTAATTTGCAACTGAACTGGTGAACATTCAACCTACTGCTCTACATTTCCTCAATCCCTTCGACTCGTCAAATTCATAACCCAACTGGCAAACATGCTGCCTTGCCCCTCCTCGATTTCTCTTCACCATCGGAAACATCACAACTCTACTTGTGAACTTGCTCGGCGCTTCATTCTGTTCACTCCTCGGAGATATTTTTCAATCTGAACCGGAGAACAGGGAGTAATATGCCCAGACCTCTCTTCACTCTTCTTGACTCGTTAATTTTGCTCACCCAACTAACGATAAGGAACAACCAGTCAAACCGTGTTTTTCGTTGTTCCGCGGTGGTGAATCCTTGCCGGCCTTGGGAAATCGCCATCGCCTCCTTATCGGAGTACCGGCCTTCTCCAAATCGAAAAGCGGGTTTCCTAAGTTCGGGTGAAGAAGAACCATTCCCCGTCGTCCTGAGGCGGTCCCTGACTAACGATTGATGTGTCATTACCTTCCACGATGCTTCACTGTGATGGTGGCGTTTGTTCACGCATAACCCTAGTCCCGATAGCTTCTGAGTCGGTAACAATTTCTGGTTTGATTCGAGCAAGGAATTCACTCCTTCTACCACATCTAGTAGCATTTTGTTTTGGATTTCGAAATCTCTGGTAATGCTGTATGGGTGTATTCTCGTATCTATTTTGCTAAAATTGCCTCTCCCGACGCTTTGCTTGTCTGAACTTGGGCTTAAGA
The DNA here is from genome assembly GCA_023374045.1 of Limonium bicolor. Lineage (NCBI taxonomy): Eukaryota > Viridiplantae > Streptophyta > Magnoliopsida > Caryophyllales > Plumbaginaceae > Limonium > Limonium bicolor. Next base: position 307,208,179 of record CM041778.1, read on the forward strand.
TTTTCAGTATGGTGTTTCGTGATTTGAGTATCGGTTTATTGCTCATTTGAGTTGGTTGATGACATTATTAATTGGCTGCCTGGCTGGTGAAATCTTTTCCTCTGGATCTGACTTCTGCGGATAAGAAAGTTTGCCTTGATTAATTCATCGCTGGATTCAACTTGGATTGGGCGAAAACCCTTTCTATTGTTACCGCTCTCACCATGTTTGCTGTATCTGCGGTGTTGCGACTTATTTGAAACTTTCTGGGTTTGGGATTCGAATTCCCAAACATTCAGGTTTCCATTTTACTGTCCGAGTTATTCCAGCCATATTGCTCGTTATCCCTCTGCGCAGGTCATTATAATTTGGGTATTCATACCGATTCAGTGAACTTATCATTTTATCTGACTATCGTTGTTGCTTTTATCCTTAAATGAGGTACATCAATCAATTGGACATGGTGTGTGCCTGCTTGACTCGAGCTCTGCTTCTTACCATATTGTTGGGCTTTGGGCTTCACAATAGCTCATATTTGGATTTGGAAATTTCATCTGACAGCTTTGATTAATATGCTGCTATGTCGTTCATGCATTTGTGCATGGAATTGATATCCACGCATTAATCAGGTGGACCTTTGAGGAGTATGATGTCCCGTTTGATGGCCTATTCTCATTTGGGCTGATTTTATTATCTACGGGTTTGAGACCCCAATTGTTTTACATACTTGTGGTACTTGCCGGATTTATATGTGGCTGCTGATCTGTTTATTCATGATTGGACCGAGGTACACGTATACCGATTGGCATTGACTGAAGCTCACTTAGGCAAATTTGGTTTGGAATTGTTTGCAAGTTGACCACGCTGGTGGGCTTTGGATTTCACGGTTATACATGGGTTTGGAAATTCTTACTTTCAACTCTTTCGATTATGATTCAACCATTCCTGCCAATTGCTCCTCGCGCATTAGATATTGGGTTTGGAATCTAGTTTGAAACTAGCATGTATGTCCCTTTGCGCTTAGATAAGAACATGGTTTGAGTGATAGTTGCCCGAGTGCTATAATTGTCTAGATAATTCATTCATCGGTTGGATGTCCTTATTAATTCTATCATTTTAGAGGGAAATGATATAAACCCATCTAGGTATGATCCCACATGACTCACAACGTCACATCTTTGATACTACACTTCGGTTTGAGTCATAATCTAGCATGATGAATTAATCTGAGTTTCATTCCCGATGCTTGATTTATCTTACAATATTAGCCTTTGTTGGCAGCTTGAATCTCTTTTCTATGTTCTTGGTTGGGGTGTGGGAGATGATTAAATTGCCCCCTTTCCTCCCATTGAGAGGGGCCGTATGATCCCATTGCACACATCCCAACCCTCTTCCGTTCTTTGACTAATGCAGTTTGCCTCTTTTGGTTATGTTTTTGACATGTACATAATGCTCGTGAAACGAAAAACTACTCTAAGACTAAGGAACGGGATCTTGGCTTGGACTACCGGGGTCTCCGCTTCAAACACATGTAACAGTTGGTGCACTTCTTGCTGATCCTATCAGCTCAAGTGAGGCGGCGTCGATGCGACCCCCCTATAGCAACTCTTTAATTAAGATTGTTATCTATGTTTGTATTAATTTGTAATCTGTTTATTGTTCTTACTTTTGGTTGTCTTTTGATTCATTTATTTTCGTAATTTAATTCATTCTCTGCATGTGAACAATTTTAGCACGTTATCTCTAGCTGGTTTTGTTATGTTATTCTAGTGCTTAGTTTATCCCTTCTACATATGGATTTGAGATTGGAAATTAATTTGAAATCTTGTAGGATTTTTGCTGGTGTTCAATCACCAAACTTTTGTACATAACGTTTACACTTCATTTTGCTTCTCCAATGTTTGTACCCTTTGTGAGATATTTGCGTTGCTGCTTTGTGATTTATGCCCCTTGCTCATTGCTTATTGATGTTTTAAGCCCTAGTTTTCCCCTTAGGACCTTTTAAGCTGATAGAAAAGTTTCGGATGTATTATCGCTCCACACCTAACGAGTCTCTCATTCGTTTCGTGGGGCAATAATCTCCTATAACTTCAGAAAACACTTAAACCACCTTTATATGTATATAAGAACAAAAACTTCAAAAAACAAGCCCTTAAGGCTATTTTAGGAGGGCTTAGGATGCGAAACCACCCCATGCCTAGCGGATCTCTCATCCGTTTTATGTGGGTGGAATCCTCCTTTGCCTTTGACACATCCCTAATCAAGAGTTAATAAACAAACCAATAAATCAATTCCTCTCACTTGTTAATATCTCACAAATCAGCCCAACAACATTTTTTCAGCCCAATCACAAATAAAGCCCACATAAAAAAGGGGCCACTTCAGCCAATCCAAACAAGGCCCAATTGCGGCCCAACTTCAAGCAAGGCCCTTTTTTCGGCCCAACTCTAGATAAGGTCCAAATTTCAACCCAATTTCCAACAAAGCCTAGAACGGGCCCAATTCAATTCCAAGGCCCAATTTAAATCCCACTTCAGCCCAAATCAAAAGGCCACTCGGAGGCCCAATTCAAAACCCATTTCAGCCCACAGTTCATAAATCCCATTTCAAGGCCCAAGCCCATTTCGAGGCCAAAGCCCAAACAAGGCCATCAAGCCCATTCGGCCCACTAAGCCCATTCGGCCCATCAAGCCCATTCGGTCCAACTTTGACCAATCCAAACTTTGACTTGGTCTAACTTTGACCAACCTGACCTTTGACTTTGACTCGGTCCAACTTTGATTGACCCCACTTTGACCTTGACCCAATTTTTGACCTGGTCCAACTTTGACCTTGACCCAACTTTGACTTGGTCCAACTTTGACCAATCTGAACTTTGACTTTGACCAATCTCAACTTTGACCTAATCCAACTTTGACCCGGTCTAACTTTGACCCGATTCGTTTTTCAACCCCAACCCAAATTCAAATCAACCCAATTCAAACCCAACTCATTTCAATTCAGTCCAATTCCATTCAACTCGAATTCAATTCATCCAATTCAAACTCAACTTGTAAATCCTGTTCAAATTTCAAACTCAAAAATCTCTCTCCTCAGATTTCAACAATCATTTTATTCAAACTTCATTAAGTTTTCAAAAGAAACCATTTTGTGGAATTTTAAAGGAAAAACTCTTCTCACATCACAGAAAACTCTTCTCAAACGCAGAAAGTTCTTCTCACATATACAGAAAGTTTTCTCCTAAAATCATTTCTCAAAATCAGTGTTTCTTCATCGAGAATTCCGAACAACTTCACAAGTTTCCTAACTTAGTTTTCAAACCCAAAATAAATTGTTTTCGGGGAACATAGGATGTCTAACACCTTCAAAGAACGTTTTCTTCCTAGTTAGACATTACTTGTTTCTCCTCCAAATAAAAATCCGAGGCGGGGCACTGGGGTCGTAACATCCCTTGTCGCAGTCTGGATCTCTTTAGGCGGGGCATTAGGGTGACAAATCTCCCCTAATTGCAGCCTAGATTTTTACAAGGCGGGGTGCTAGGGATGTAACTGCCTTCCTAGTTGCAGCCGGGATTTTAGAATCGTCTAACTCCCTTCCGCTCGATTTCAAGGTTTTCGGTTTTTAACGTTTTAAAACCCGGGAGTTAGAGACGTTATTAGGGTCTGACCGAACAACATCTCATTCATGGTGTTTCTCTCTAAATCCTATTTTTCGACATAAATTCATTGCCCCATCTTTCGAGCCTCGCACTTACCATTAATTAAGTGTCGTGTTCGAGGGGGTACATAGGGTAATCCCTCGGGATTATCCGCCCTTTTACAACAAAAATGACTTTTCGGTTTTAAACTTTAAGAGAGACGATTTTGACAATCATTCCTCCAAACAACTCAACCCATCATCATCTCATTTCAAATCCCGAAATATCCCAAAACCTCAACTCTTTTCGAACCTCGAACCCAAAAAACCCAGGATCTCTCCCAAATTCCAATTGCCTCACATACTCAAGTCATCATTCAAACTCCAATTCACCTTAAACTCAAATCATCTTGCAAATTCTAGCTTCTCTCAAGCTTCCAAAGTCTCATAGGCCCAAGCGCCTCACAGACTCGAACACTTCAATCTCTCCACCATTTTAAGATTCAAACGTCTCACAGGCCCGAGCGCCTCATAGACTTCGATATCTCTTTTCACCAAACGTCTCACAGACCCGAGCGTCTTACAGACTAGCATCCAAACCCGAAACTTTTCGAAACTTCAAACCTTTCTAAATCTCGAACACCTCAAGTATCTTCAAGCTCCACAAACATCAAAACTTCCAAAACCCAAAAATCCTGAACTACGTAAGGTCTGATCTCGACAGGAAGTTGAGTACGTAGGCAACCCACAAGGGTGCGACCCCACATCAATCAAAATGCCATTTTCACTTGGCCATCTCACCTCCAAATAACCCCGTATTGTCTCACAGGCCCGAGCGCCTCACAGACTCGAACACCTTAATTTCTTCACCATTTTAAGATTCAAGCGTCTCACAGACCCGAGCGTCTCACAGGCCTTGACATCCCATTACTCCCACTACATGAGCATCCGAACCGTCTCATAGACCCGAGCGCCTCACGACTAGTCTCTCACACCCAAAACTTCAAACCCTTCAAAACTTCCAAAACCTAAAAAACCTGAACTACGTAAGGTCTGATCTCAACAGGGAGTTGAGTACGTAGGCAGCCCACCTAGGGTGCGACCCCATTCCAATCAAAAACCCCTTTTCCTCACTCTAAGGTGTTCTTCATACCTCTCAAAACATTCAAATCCCCTTTAACTCCCACAAACCCTCGACTTTTTCAACTCTCAAAATCAAAATCCTAATCTTTCATTCTATACTCATTTGAATTCATCAATTCTTCTTCTTGGCGCTAGCTTGGCAGAAAAGTTCGCCTCATCTACTCGTTTCCTCTCCTCATGTTCTAATCCTATCCTTGGCTTTTAAATGAATCTCTCTAAAAAGGTTTTGAAAGAAGGCAATCCCGACAATTGGAGACCGAGGTTTCCTCGGGCACCAATCCGAAGTCGTGGTCGTTGCCACTTCTAAGGGGTGTAACCCAGTGCGAACCCACACAGAATCTTTGGTATGACCAGATAAGTCCTATCCATAGGCAACAATCTCGGAGTCAATTAACGGTTCTTAGAACCCTTCTCCCCCCTTCCTAGTTCTTTAGGTCAAACTAGGTGGCGACTCTAGTCAATTTCCGCCCTTAGGGCATAAGTCCGCGTGGAGCCCATCGAGCGCGGGTGTAGTGCACACTTGTACTCCCCTTTATACTTTCTGGGAAAGACGGACGATTTAGTAGGTATTTGAGGGATGCCAAGTATAGCGGGTTCTCACCCTCCACAGAATGGCATTTTCTAGGATCTCGGCTTTTCAGTCAGATCATATTTAGACAGACCCCCCTCATACCGAAAAATCACCCTCCACAAATGTACCAATACACACAAGGAGTACTAATTAGCTCTCCTAGTTTGTGAAAACAACTCATGAATTCAAGAAAGGGCTTAAGGTATGAAATTTGAACATTACCTTAGGAAACCCTAGAATTGGTTTGCCATGAATCAAAGAAGGAGCTCCAACCCACCATTGGAGACTTGGAGAATAGCTCAAAACAAGGAAAATCAAGGCATTAAAACATGCCAAAATTGGCCAACAAAAGAGGATGAAGAAAAATGCAATTTTCTTTGGATATTTTTACCTTGGATGAAAGACGAAGCTTCCAGCTTCAAAATGGTGTGTTTTTCTCTTCAAATGGCCAACACCCACGAAAATGAAACTCATCCTTTTCAAATTTTGAAAAGAGAGGATGATAGGGCTTGATGAGAGGAAGAATATTATGTAATTATTTTTGTGATTGGAGCTTGTATGTAGCTAGAGCATGGAGAGAAAGAGAGAGTAGCCATGGGAGGAGCTCAAAATCGGCTCCAGAAAAAGAGAGGAGGAAGGTGACGGTGAGGAGGGAAAGAAGAAAGGAAAGAGAGAAATGAGAGGAGAGAGGGTCTCCCTCACCTTTTTACTTTTCTTCTTTTTAACATTTTTCTTTTCCTTTTCTTTTCTTTCTTTCTTTACTAGCTAATAAAGAGAGGGGAGACTTATTTGACTAATAAAACCGGCCCCCACTAAATACATATTAGCTGGAGCGTTTTTCGTCTTTTACAAAAAACGCTCGTTATTTTACCCGGTTCAGCACTATTCACTCACCGGGCCCGTTTTTCAAATTTTTCTCGTTTCTTTATTTTTAATGGTTCTTAAGCTTCCATTAATACTTCTTTATAGTTATATAATCAACTATAATTTTTACGGGTCTATTTGACCACTTAAAGTCACGTTTTCGGGTTTTCTCAAAAAACGTGCTTTAAAACTCCGTTAGCGTTTTAATCCATTATTTGGATCCGTTTTCTTTGGGAATCATTCCCGTACACTAATTAGGCCTAACTAAGCCTTAGGAATCCATCTCGGACCCTAACAAGATCATATATCTCTTATACTCATTTAATGCGCGTTTTAACGTTTTACGCATTTTCTCTTTTCTTTTGGTTTAATTCCCTTTACCAATACTCTTTAGGCACCATTAGGCCTTTAATAATCACATTAGGATAATTTAATCACCATTTTTAAGTCCGGGGTATTAAAATCTACCCCCCTTAAGAACTTTGTCCTCAAAGTTGGTGAATCTAACATCATTACTCTCATGGCATGCTAAACCAAGGTCATAATACACGTATGACCTTACAGACTCCACAAGTCAGTCTCATTTCACACTACACATACCACACACATATCACAGCATGTATAGCAATCAAAAATACCCTTTGTACTCTCTCCATGGAATCGGTCCGAAGACAAGAAGGCACTACAGTCCTCGAATCCATATCGAGTAATACACTACTGATCCCTCAGGTACCGGTCACGTTGAACACTTACACTTTCTGGTTCACAGCCGTTTCATGACAAATGGGCACTTATCTCTCTGGCCCACGGTCCCTTCGGTTCTGATCAAAACGTTACACATATACATATATATCCTCAGGCACTCTGGTTGACTCATTCAACACAGGACATTCTCAGGGTACTCTCCCTGTCCCGCTGCCTTTGGAAAAATCACACACTGTCACCACCCCAACCGGTCACTTAGGACCGCCGCACATACGGTGCAATGGTTTCAAAACCATTTTTCGCCTTCATACTCGAAGGAAGATCCTTTTCCAAATTCTGTTTGAAAATTCTTTTTAAAACATCACACAACTCCAAATCCGGTTTATGGTAGCTGTATCTTTTCTTAGCGTGATTACTTATGACCACTCATAGGGAGCTTCAAGAATCATTCAACCCTGATGTGATCAGCATCAGTGTTGAACTATCCTTCCACCCCAATTTGTGTTCGGTTTCCCTTGATCGCTAGCAGATCAAGTTACACCTCCCACGTCAGTTTCAAACAATCATATATTCAAACATTTCTGTTTTCTATCTTTTACTCTTTCTAGTCATATTCATAAAACAATCCATTTTAATTTATCTCTAATTCCTAGAACTTAGGTCATCCATCATTATCAATTTACTTTGCTTACGTTACCTAAGAAACTCATAATTATGGCCTCATTAGTCAAATTGTTACTCAATTTAAACATTCATCATAGAACTCCAAAGGATGGAACTCACTCCATCAATCATTCTCAAATAAAATTACCTAGGAAAACTCACTTCCCACTAGGTTACACATCGGTTTTATACCGATTCTTACCCATCATAACTCATGTCTAATCTCAATAGACATATACTATAGGGATTCTCACTCCCTAGGAGTTTCTCTACTCCTCTTTTTGTAAATATTACGTACACATTACTCACATCTCTCATGCGTAATAACCCTCATTACACAATGAATGGGTACACATGTTTATGTAACATGAGTTCCAATCATCAAAATAACTTCTTTTGTGCTATGCACATAGTAGTTTACGCACCTATACGTAAAACACACTCTAAGCAGTTTCTCACCCTACCCCCCTTAAAAGAGGTTACGCCCGCGTAATCAACCATATGTTATTACTGAACATTGCTTCACTAATTCCGGTATCATGAAGTGTTTTAACTTCAATGCGGTTAATTAACTCATAACCGGGCTCAGTTCTAGCCTCTAAGGCTTCAAGGCGTTTATGATTAGCCAATTACTCACATTTGCCAGGTATACTAACCTTTGAATTATGGCCCACTAGCTTTTGCTGCGTGACCTGATAACTAGAGCTTAATTCGCCCTTTGGTATTCTCAATCTATTATTTAGTCCCTTTTTATCCCTTTTTGTCTTGGGAATAAAGGTTTCTCAGTCGTCGCTTGGTATCTCTTACCGTATGCGAATTCGATGAGTTATAGATTTTCTCTCCAATTCTCTAGAAATCTATTCCTTATAGCACTGTATACCTTCGTGATTAATCATTTACTTCTCCCGACTTGTTGTCGGTTGGGGTCAAGCTACTACTTAGTATATAGTTCTTCCTCGATTGATTTTATGTTTGTTCATCTTTTTATTATGCATCGATCCTGGGGCCTGTGGGTTAAGGCCCACGTTCTTCATGCATCTTTGGCCAACGGCCGCACGGTTATTTCTCTAGATTCTCGCTCAGCAAGCTTCGTTGGCATTTCTCAAGTTCCTAGCTATCCCACAAGATCATTACTGCACAAGTGCAATACCAAAACACTCAGTCCTACAGAGTGCAGAGGCGTAAACCCTTGGCAGTAATTCTCTCACGTGATAGGAATGAATGTGTCTCCTATACCATCTTTTCTCATCAACTTCATATCGTTATTTGGCTATACTCTTACAATGGTCTCTCACTACGTACCATGCTCTTACTCATTAACAACCTTCGCTTATATGGCATCCGCTACTACTTTAGCTTCCGCTCATGTACTCCCGCCACTTATACTATGGCTTGCCATTCACTTGGCTCAATAGAATATACTACCCTAAACTCTCTACGCTTATTGCGCATTGTTTACTCTGCAATTCATATTGCACACATACAGTGTTTACTACTAATCCGATTACTCTCTCGGTTTCCTTCCACTGCTATCAAAGCCCTTCTACATACCGTCTCTGTTCAAATTGCTCCTTGGCAATAAGCACATGCTCAAGTATCACTACACCGCTCTAGCGGTTTCACATTACTTTTTTTAGGTGGTAGCCTTTCTCTAGAGGATTCAGGCAATTGCCGCTCCCTAGGCCCCATAATAACAAGTGGTATCCCCACTCTAAGGTAGTGGTTCATTCTCCACCGTTTGTCTTATGCCTTTATGCATAGGTTTGCAACGTTTAAATCTACGAGTTATAGTTGGTTTTCCAGCTTACAAGCCACTTTGCCTCGAGCCATGCTCTGTGCGGCTGTTTATTCAGGTTTCTTACCCCGCCTTGCGGTCACATATATTTTGAACTATCCCATTTAGGGTTGTAATGTCTCCCGTTATTGGGTAGGTCATTGGTACTCTTCCTTTACCTTCTTGGTCAGGTCGTTATTCTCTTCAGTGAGGTACACTATGGGAATTCTATCCCGTTTATCGAACGTTAATGTTCATTTTAGGCAATCGCCGTATTGCTTACGCTGGTATTCATTCCAGTTATTATGTATTTCCTGAGACATATCCAATGTCTATACTTAATACTTCGTGCTTCCAGCACTTCTTACGCTACCTATTTCGATCCGTCATCTTACTGGGTTCCTTTCCTTGATCATTCGAGGTGTCTAACTGTTTGGTTTGAACTTGTCTTATAGTCCGTAGTACGGAGTCGACTACTTCCCGTGTTCCGTACTCTACTTGTATACATACATGGAGTATCTAATTGATATGTTACCACTTACCCGACTTACTCATAACTGGTCTATCAGGCCCGCAAGCTCCTTCGGAGTGCGATCGTCCCATGTCTCATTTGTGTACACTTGAAGTGTCGGTCACACGCCTAGGTGAAGTATTCTGTTGCCAACTCCTCTTGTGTCATTCTGTGATAACTTACCGTGGTTCTTCTGGTTTGGTTTTAAAATTTGGGGGTTTTTAGAAAATTTTGCGTTTTGAAGGAAAAATTTTGAGTTTTGAAAGTAAAATCTCTACGGCATTTCAATGCCACTTGCTTCTTACCAGATCTAGCTTCTCACCAACTGGTATGCTCTTCAGTACAGTGGTCAGGCCGTTAGGCCTTTCCAAATTTTCATTTCAAAATTCTTTGGGTTGTCTTGTCATATTGGCTTCTCTCGCCGTCTTGGTACTTGCTAAGTACTGGTCGCTTGTCAAAGCTCCTCTTAATGGTGCCGTTTTTACTGCAGTTGCCGTGGCAAGTGCGCGGTACAAGCGGTTTTTGGGTTAACTTATACCGGACACGGTTTTGTTCACCTCTGTTTTCGGTAGCCTTGCCGGCTCTTCTTCTGATCCTTTAGTTGGATATCTACTCTTCAGAGCTGCTTCTTATTCATCTTGACATGACTGTCATTGATTTAGGTGCTTCTCCACTCTCGAAGTTCCTTAATTACTTAGTTCCATGTTCTACCTCGTTGCTCGTTCCCACGTCTTTACTATGGTTACCGAGGTTTAACTCGTTTAGGCACTACGTTAGTAGTCCTATTGGGGTATATCCCGTAGTTATGCTCGTAGCTGTCTAAGCTGTGTATGGTAGGTATTGTAACTTTTTTGGGTGTGGCAGGGTGGGTGTACCTACTCTTGTCTAGACTCTTAGTCAATTGGTATACCGTTAGTGGTATCATTTAACTATGGCGGTCCGTAGACTTGTGTCCCGGTTTTCGTTGGTGGTATTTTATCCGCCTTGTTGCACGGCTGGTGCTTGCCTTCCTACTGCTGCTCGGCCAGCCAGGTTCTCGCGACTGCTAAGCATGTCGCCCCAAGCTGCCGCAGATTCCGGTCTCCTTGGATTAGGATTTCTCGATCTCCCGCCATTAAGTGCGGTTATTGTCGTTCCAGTGGGATCTGTCTCCGGGATTTCTGGTTCTTAGGATCTACCGTATGATAGGTTCTGGTTCATATTGAAATATTTATTAACTGCCAAATTGGGTTTCCTCGTCTCTCTGGCGTTCTTTCCCGAGCTTTTTAATACGGGGTTTGTGGAGGGCGGGTTTGGTGCTGTAGGTATCCAGTTCATACTGGAAGTTCCTAACTAGCGCATCTCTCACACTACCACTCAACCCTTAGCCCTAAGTCTCTAATTCCTAACTCGGCATTTCCTAAGCTCGGTATTTCCAGTCATCAGAGTGTAGCACCCAGAGATGGGCTACCTCCCACATCGATTAGGGAGGAGCACGAAGTGTACCTTATAGGTGTATGGATACCTCTCCCTTGTGTGACGCGTTTTGGGGTGAAACCCAGGAATAAATCCGTGCGGCCGGTGTGCCAAAGCGGACAATATCATACATGTGGGACACTGGGCTGTTACAAATGATATCAGAGCCGGACCCAGGTTGGTGTGCCAGCGAGGACGCTGGGCTCCCGTGAGGGGGAGGAGAACGAAGTGTAGCACCCAGAGATGGGCTACCTCCCACATCGATTGGGGAGGAGCACGAAGTGTACCTTATATGTGCATGAATACCTCTCCCTTGTGTGACGCGTTTTGGGGTGAAACCCAGGAACAAATCCGTGCGGCTGGTGTGCCAAAGCGGACAATATCATACATGTGGAACCCTGGGCTGTTACAAATATTGTTCTCTTTTGAACTTAGGTATATAATATATAGTTGCATGAATGCATGCACTAATGTTTATATGGCATTTTTGTTTAGCCATTTATTATAATACAATGTATTATAATATTCAAGACTTGTAACAAGTTATATTTAATTTCCAACTAATTAACTTGTACTTTACAAACTTATTAATGTAATAACATTCACTCTTTATATTATATAGTTTCCAACTATATCATATACTCATTATTTATATTTATTCACATATGCTTGCGCATCACATGTGTATACACTTATATTTATATTTCATGATTCATTCTCTTATAATTATATTATATGTCACATTTTCATCTTCTTAATGTAAGATGATTATTTGATTTGTTGCATTATATTATGAAATTTATATTAAGAACTTATCTTAATATTTTGTAATATTTCATGACATATACTTATAATTTCCTAAGGTTTATTTTATACTAACCTTAGTTTAGAAATTCCATTTTCTCATTAATTGTCACATTATTTCATGTGAATGTTATTAATGATAATTGTTTCATTTAATCACATTAATATTATATAATACTATAGTATTTATATCATTGTAAACTATAGTTTAAAATTCAATTCCAACTTTTACTATTTGCGCTACAGCACATAACTTTTACAAATTATATTTTAACCACATAATATTATACAATGTTACATTTATATCATGATACCATATGATATGATATTTCATATTGCATTGAACATTATAAACTATGGTTTTAATAAAACCATATTACATTGCCGTAAGGCATATGCATCAATATTTTGATTTTCATGAACTCCCAATATTTTTTCCATTATTACAATATTACCACATATTTAACATAATGTTATACGTATCATATGTTATAATATTTTAACTTTATAATAAACATAACTTATAGTTTTATTATATGCTATATGTCTATATATATATTTCCGAAATGGGCTCATGATTTAAACTTCACTTCTCTGCATATTATATACTTTTCATTTATTACAATTACATCACACATATTATATAATGCAATATATACTTTACTTTATATCATTTCAACTTTATAATTAATATAACCTATGGTTATATGTTTGCAAAATTCCGAACAACACTTATTTATTTCCAGCACATTGTAACTTCTCATATTTCCATATTTACCACATATTTCATAGTATGTTACATATACCATATGTTATAACATTTGAATCTTATAATAAGATATAACCTATGGTCTTTATTTATTATATATATATATATTTATTACCGGTCTGTTTGGTTTTTTTAGCACTCTTATTTTCTATATTCACATTTTTACCACAATTGTTATAACATGTAGCATATAGTTTATATTATGTTACTTTAATACTCATAATTAGTATAACCCTATAGTTTTAGGTTTATAATTACAAACAGACCCTAAGGTCATTTTAATTTGTTTTCTTACCCCACATACTTCCTATAATTTTGGTTTGGCACAGTTTTATAACCTATGCTTTTAATTTCATTAAAACCTTATATTATTCACTTATCTTAGTGCATAACCTTTATTAATTCCAAAATCACCAAACTTTACCACAATGTTATAAAGTGTATATATTAACCATATGAACACACACAATTTTCGGTACTATGGTTTTATACCCCCCATAATTTTGTAAATTCAATATTTAACTTATAATAGTATCATAAGTTCACACTTAATTACTTATGTAATTATTTAGTCAAAGCTTCTAACATGGTCTATATTGACCTATTGACCACCAGTTTGACCATAGTTTTCAATAAATTACAGTTTTGAACCCCAATTCTAGAAATTACAATTTACCCGTAACACCCCAACCACCACCGCACACTTAACTCAATCTGCAGCGGAAATCCGACTCATCACATTACTTATTCATGGTGTTACACGCCGTTAACCACCCACGTGGCTAACAAGGCTAATACAATCATTTGTATCGGTCTGATGGACTAGATTCCCGAGCAACTACACAATACAATCCTCATTCCATTTTCAACATTTATTATATACATACATTCCCACTGTACCGAGTATTTACAAACTAATGCCGATAACAATTTCGGTCTTACTACGCCTTACAATGCTTACGCCATTTAAATGGCTACCCATGTATAAACATCTGCCCCGTCCTACTCTCGAACGGCTTCCAGCTCCTTGTACCTGAAATAGAAAAGGAGAGAAAGGGTGGCCCCCAAGGGGCTCAGCACCTTTGCTGGTATGGTAATCCCGCAGCCCACATGCTACCGGGCCACGCACAACTAATTGTCGTCTTAGCATGCAGTTGATTATATTTAAATCATGCATACAAGCCATAAACATACAACACATAACATTTCGCCTCAATGGGCTCAACCTATTACCAAAACATCCACACTTAACCAACCATCCAATGATTCCTTAAACCCTAGAGTGGCTCTCCTCTAAAACGGAGCTACTTCCTTAACAACGACATGTACCCATTAATCGGGTTATCCTTAAACGCCTCTTGTCACAACTGGGATTCATTTCCATGATCCACACATCCATATCCTACAACATAACTCATTCACACATAACAAACATAACAACCTTTCTTGTTTCGACGTACACATGACAACATCACCATCATTCTAAACATCTAACGTATACATACGTAGCATAGCAAGGGAATTTGCATAGCATAACACCAATACATAACACCGTAAATCGGTTCTCACAAGGAACCTTCCACCATAGTTAGTATACATAGTGAGCCTAGAGATTATTACCAATCCCATGTTAAGCTCGTTACCAACCTCGTTACCGTCCGGTTATATAGAACGGTTAACTTATACCCAAGGTGTGTCGGATATAGTAATCCCAAGCACACCGAAATAACATTCGTATGCCCCTGTGGCCCGACGTGAGTCAGTAACTAGCTTTGGATAAGCTAAGGGAAGGTAGAAACCAAATTGGAATACCACCTATACATACACCAAGAGAGCCGAACCGGATATGATATCGACTCCCGTCCATCACACGCGTGGCCGGAACAACCGGACTCCTCACCCCCCATTAGTACATATACACTTAATAATAAGTAGTTAGAGATCCATTATGGAGCCTACCACATCCACACACCATACGGTATCATAACCGAGTTAAGCACACAAGGGAGGTTCACACACTTGCATACAACAACAATATCCACTAACTCACACATAGCCGTGGTTAGCACGTTCCCAAGGTTTGGGCCGTCAACTCCGAATACCGATCACTCATGTGTTCCTAGTTTTGGTTAGCTAAGGTTTAACACATATTGAGGTTAAATGGTATCGGAGGCCAAATTCGCCACATAAATGAATTACTATAAACTCATTACATGTTTTAATCTTACAAGGTGGCAAACACTCAAGAAAACATATTGGCATACAAGCCGGTGTAATCCGGTAGGACACAGGTTGCAAGAAAACCATACCTGTCACCGGAGTCCACTTTACCACGTCCACTTATGTTCCTCGAGCGATTCTCGAACAACTGTTAACATCACATGTGTTTTTATTAACATCGGGGTTTGCTTGATTATTTAATGTCTAATGTTTAACTTTCCCCGTTAACTTAGTTACATAACTTTACATTTTTAACTTGTTTTACTTTTACATTTTGATACAACTTTTCACCCACTTAATTGCCATTTAAACTCACCTAACATGTCCTTAACAACCTTATAACATCATTACCTATCAATCCCCATCATCTCATATCATTTCATAACCTTAAACCACATTTTTGGTCCGACCGGACTTGCCGACCGGACTTGTCCATGTCCGGTCGATTCCAGAACACATTTCCGTCAAAATTTTCTACTCCGACCGGACTTGTAAGTCCGGTCCTATGTCCGGTCCATTCCAGAAAGTTTCTTCCCTTTGTAAATTTAGCCCGACCGGACTTGCCAAGTCCGGTCCTATGTCCGGTCCATTCCCGAAGCCAATTCTCACAGGGTAACTGGGCCCGACCGAACTTGCAAGTCCGGTCGCAAGTCCGGTCTGCCCCAGATCTTTGTTTTCCTTTTTACAATCAACTCCAAACTTCACCCCATATATCCTAGTATACCCTAACCTCATTTGTGCACTTCAACCACACCTTAAGATATCCTTAAACACTCACAAAACTCTTTTTCTAATTCCTTAAACCTTTACTTATATCTCCACAAAATTTCTAACACTTACAATGTTTTCCCTAGTTTTACAAGTGGTGTTTCATCCTTAATAACCTTTATACCAAAGTGTTTCCTCACCATCATAACATCATCTCCCAAGCATCTTCTCTTACTAACCAAATCTTTTCTTTCACAACTCCTTAAATTCCTTTCTCAAAACCTTACCTAAACATCATTCTCTCCTTATTCATCAACATGACCTAAACCTTAAACAAACTTCTCCAAGACTTTAATATCTCCTAAAAACACTCATTGGATTTCTAGAACTTCCAAGACAATGCCTAAATCCTTATAGCACCTTAGAACACCTCAATGCATGTGTTCTTCCTTAGTGAAGCATGTGTCCATTCCTAACAATTCCTAGTTCACCCAAGTTCATTTAAACACCTAGAACTCCTTATACATTTTACAAATTTCGCCATGGGTTCTCTTAGCACATCATCATTCCAAAACTCATAGTTTTCACCACTAAACATTCAAGAACACCTAGATCCATCAAAACATTATCACTCACAAAACTTCACCAAATTTACACTACATCACAATATAGTGCATAATTAAACTTGCTTGGCACTTAGGCCCTTAAATAACATGGCTCTTAGGCCCTTAAATTGCATAATCCTTAAACACTGAATTTCCCACATAATAATGCCTTTGACCTGCAAATACATACACCAATACATATGTTCTTTTACTATCTCCTTGAGAACACTTTACTAGGTCATTCACCATTTGCTCTTTAGGTAGTTTTAACAAGCATTATAAGCTTATTTCTCCTAAGGCATTAAACCACATTGAGATAGTTTGTTACCTCTTTTTCCTCACAAACTTCTTTCTTGTTTCCTTGTAAAACCGGTGGGGTGTTTAGTTGTTTGCCAACTTCTATACAATGTACAATATAATAGAATGAGTATTCAAGCATTATGCTTCATCTCATTATAAACCCTAGTTACATATATTATCTTAAGGTATTAAAATGATTGTTTTACCTTGGAATGGAAAGAGAGCTTGAATATATATCAAGAGAGGACTCCTCCTAGCCCTTGGAAGATTCAAATGAAGCTAAAACAAGCAAGGTAAAGACACCATGGTGAGGTGAATTTTCGGCCATATACCAAAGGAGAGGAAATGGAGTTTTCTTTGGTTTTTCCTTACCTTGAAGCAAAGGTGATCAACAAGGCATAAAAATATTAGCTCAAGCTCCTTCCATGGAAGTTCTCCTTGGCACCAAAATGGTGGTTTTGAGGATTTGAAAGGACAAGGTTGTAGAGCTTGCTCCAACTAAGAGAACGGTAGTCTCGGAATTAAATTCGGAGCATGGAGTCATAAGTTACAAGTGATGAAGGATGAAGAATGGTATGGTTCTGTTGGAAACCGATGGAGAGAGGAGGAAGAAGAGCCACCGTGGGAAATGAAAGGAAAGAGAATGAGGAATGAGTTTGCTTTGTTAGTTTAGATATTTAAGTAAAGTAAATAGTGTTTTACTTTATCAATTTCTATCTTATCAATTTACAAAGGGTGACTCATTCCCTTATGAGAAACCGGCCCCAAATAGTAGCAAGGGGGTATTTTAGACTTTATTAGTCAATTGTCTCACTTATAACTTATATGTTACAAACTAGCTTATAAAAATCACTATTCACCAAAAACAAGGCACATAGAAGTGAAATTTTTGATTTCCCATTGATATAGCCACCCAAATGTGATACTATATAGTACACATGTTAATTAAAGAGTAATGATGGACATTTAGCCATTCAAAACTCATTTACAAGACAATTTTTCAAAAACGTGCTTTAAGACTCCTTAAAGCACATTTTGCGTTTTAACTTGTTTTCAAGCTTGGTTTTCTTTGGTAATTGATTTAATATGTTCATTAACATATATAAGGCATAGGTATGACCATTAGGTCTTATACACATTTATCCCAAGCTTAGAGCACATTTTAGCCCATATTGACCTTAAGGTATTTATTTGTGTTTTGTTTGGTTTCATTGTCTACCAAAGTTTCCTAAGGACTTAATTAGCCTTATAAAGTCATAATTAAACATTATCAAGTCTTGGTAGGCTCTTTGGGTCCTACCAAGTTCACTCCAAGCTTAGAGCATGTTTTTGCTCAAACCGTGTCTTAGTGTTTTATTGTGTTTTACCATGGTTTAAATGTTTCATTTATGTTTCTAAGGCACTTTTTAGCCTTTAAATACCATAGTTTAACATTTACACAACATACCAAGGTTTGGGGTATTTCAATCTACCCCCCTTAAAGAACTTCGTCCTCGAAGTTCACATTTCCTCGCATCATTGGATTAGAATACGGGAATTACTTATAGCCATAAAACTTCCATTACCAACCACCCTTTCCATCCAACCTCGGACTTAATGGTCCGGGCAACATATCCACATTATACATAAAAATCATACTCACATGGTAACCTCGGACTTAATGGTCCGGGTACCTTCACCACACTTGCACTAACATATATCCCTCAGACTCTTAGGTCTGGGTGACATAACCACATTTAGACACATAGGTCTATGTAACACAACACATTTAGACTCATAGGTCTTGATAGCATACACTTTAGGAGATCAAAGCCAAAATAACCTTTATCACACATACCAAACAACATGTCATAGCATGTATATCAAACAGAAATACCTTTTCCATCTCTCCATGGGTTTGAATCCCACGTTGAGTACATATACACAGTGATCCCGCAGAACCCGGTCGCGATGGACACCTTCTGGTCCCCGTTCCTTTGGGAGATCAAAACAGTCACTTAATCTTTAACATATATACTTCTCATGTCACCGGTCCGAAGACAAAGGCTCATACGTCCTCAGCTCGTGAGCAAGTACTACAAAATATTCTTTACTAGGTTAAGTATAAGAAGATCTTTTATTCAAAATATTAATCGATTGTTTGAAAACACCAATTGAAAATCCTTTTGAAAACACCACACAACTCCAAGTCCGATTTATGCTCTTTGTATCTTTCTTAACATAGTTATTTATGACCACTTACAGGGAGCTTCAAGAGTCATCCAACCCTGATGTGATCAGCATCAGTGTTGAACTATCTTTCCACCCCAATTTGTGTTCGGCTTCCCTTGATCTCATGATAATCAAGTTTCACCTCCCACTTCTTTTTCAACCCAATTAATTCAAGCATATCCATTTTCCATCTTTAAATCCTTCTAGTCATAATCATTACATCTCCAAGGGATAGAACTCCGTCTATCAATCTTCACCCAAATCCAACTTAATTCAAGTTACCTAGGAAATTTAATTCTCACTAGGTTCTATGTCGGTCTTATACCCCTCATAAATCACAACACTGTATATATATACATATATTTTTATCAAAATACAATACATGGTTTACATTTATGCACCATCGGGGTTTTAGTTCCCCGGGAGTTTCTTTACTCCCTTCCACTTGTACTCTCACACACCACTGTTAACAAAATACACACTTCCCACAATGGTATTCGCATCTTCTGTGCACAATTACCATAATTTAACCACAAAAATGCGTATGTTTATATAACACACGCGCCAACCATCATAACAAATCATTTTGTGCTATGCACAACCCCGTTCACGTACACTTGTACGGTAAAACACACTAAGTGGTTTTGCGCTCTACCCCCCTTAAAAGGGATTACGCCCACGTAATCAATCACTGAGCATTAGCTTAAAATGTTCTGCCGTCGTGAAGTGTTTTAACTTCCACGCGGTCTATTACACAATGGATTCTGATTAGAGGATCTTAACCATATTAGCGGTTTAGTCCCTAAACCAAGAATTCGCATTGGAGTTCTAACTCATAACCGGTTTCGGTCCTGGCCTGTGAGGCTTTTAGGCATTGATAACTAGCCATTTATTCATATTCACCATGTGTATTCAGTATCTGGCGCATGGGCTCTCTGGCCTCTGTTGCGCAACTCTGATAGTTGTAGAGCTAGTTTGCCCCACTCGTTACTGTTGTATTGTATATCTCCAATGTATTACCCTTATCTTGGGAAGAATGGTTTCTCAACCGACGCATGGTATCTCTTACCCTGAGCGAATTCGGTGAGTTTCAAAACTTTCCATCCACTTCTCCAATAGCTTACAGCGTAAACTACTATGTAATTCACAATGATTGACTTGCTTCTACCGACTTACTGTCGGTTGAGATTGAGCTACTACTTAGTGTGTAGTGCTCTCTCAGCTAATTACAACATTTGGGGTATATTCCATACCGATATTTGGCAGTTAGTGCTACCGTAGTCACTTACTGTTAATCATGTCTCCACATTTGGTTTTGTACAAGTACTCTTTTATTGGTGTGGCCTTGCATTTTCTATGCATCGGCCATTATAACATTATTCCTCCATAATTACCATGCTTCTGATCCCTAGCTATCCCACTTGATCATTACTGCGCAAGTGCAATACCAAAACACTCAGTCATACAGAGTGCAGAGGCGTAAACTCCTGACAGTAAATCTCTCGTGCGATTGCGATAGGAATTTACACTGTGTTTTACTGAAATTCTTATCATCTCACTTACTATTGTATCTCCACTGGGGTTAACTCACAACTCTGCTTATTTGTCATACCATCACTTAGCAATACTTATACAACGGTCGCTTATTGCACACCGTATCCTCTTCCATTATATAGCATCAACTTATACTGTATCCGCTATTATATTAGCTTCTGCTATTACGCTAGGTTTATCTGGCCACTTATTTGGCTGATTTTTGAATATATTACTATTTTTCCCTTGAGCGTTGTTCGCTACACATTTAGCTTCACACACTTACGGTGATTGCTATCAAACTTATTACTCTTCCTGTGTACACAACTGGTACGAGCACTTCTTTTCGTGTTATTTTATTCAAATCACCCTGGGGTAATAACAACGTGGTCCATCCTCCACATATCTCTTGAACTTGATTCACATAACTACCGCTTCTGCGGTCTCACAATATCGAGAGGTATCCCCACTCTTAATGCAGTGGTTCGCTTACCACTTTAACCACTTATACAACATAAACTTCTACAATCAATCGAATTTATATAACATATCTTGATTATGGCTTATAAGCCTTATTTGCCTTGAGCTGGGCTCATTGTAGGCTGTCCACACATATGTACTCCTCTGTATCACATTACATGTTTAGAGGTTGTAGTGGGCTCCATGACAAGGTCGTTGCATTCCGTTTCCTTTCATGGAATGCCCCTTAGGTTTGTCAGTCCGTCTCCTGACAACTTATGTCTAAACTGGGTGTTAATTTCAACCCTTGTGTTTCTGTCATGTCATTTTGTGCAACAATTATTGATGCGAACACCCTTTAAGGATTGCTCCTGGGTGTTGCTACTGGTATATTCAGTTAGCCACGCCGTTTGCGTTCTTAACCGGTTATTATCTTCTTCTGTGAAGATCAATATTTCCTGATGGTGTATGTACTCATTCTGGGAGTTTCATCCCGTTCATTGCACATCAATATGTCCACATTAGGCATCTGCCTTGCCACGCATAGGCTGGGTCTCCGTTCCAGCTATCATGTTTTATCCCTCGGCTTATCAAGACATATGCGATGTCTTTACATAACATTCCGTGCTCTTCGCACTTCTTGACTCTATACATTTCCTTGAAATAAACTCACTAGTTCCTTTAGTCCTTTTTAACTTAACTGGGTTCCTTTACTTCAAGCATTCCTTGTATTTTCTAGCTCCTGTTTGATTTATACTGCTGACCGTAGACGGAGTCGACTACTTCCCGTGTTTCGGACTCTACTCGTATACATATATGGGGTATCATACTGATACATTACTACTTACCCAACTAACCTATAATAGGTCTGTCAGGCCCACATGCTCCTATCGGAGTGCGGTCGTCCCACAACACAGTTGGTACACTTGTAGTGTCCGTCACACGCCTAGGTGAAGTATTCTGTTGTCGACTCCCTTATATTGTCCCGTGACAATATTCATTCCTTGCTTCCCGAACTTAATCGAGGGAAGGTTTATCCACTGTTGTATCCTTGTCAATTGCCCCTGGTTTCACTGGTTTGGTTTAAAAGAAGGTCGGAAAGAAGTGTTGGTTTGAAAGAAAATCTGGTTTTGAAAAGAAAGGGTTTGAATAAGTTTAGGCCTGAAAGAAAAATTTTCATGGTTTCACAACATCTTCTTACCTTAGCCAAGTCTAGCTTCTTGCTGACTGGTGTACTTCCAATTACAGAGGTTAGGCTAACAGGCCCTTCCACTGTTATGACATCACATTTAACTTTATTGTACTTCTCCAAGTATTTTGTAGAGGTTATAATTCCTCGAATAGCCCTGTTATAGCAGCACTTGCTATGGCAAGTGCGCCATGTAACTGGCTATCGGTTCAACACATACCGGTTGTGGTATTGTTTTTACCCGTACTACATCAGTGGCCTTGTTGGCCCTCACTGATCTTACTGCCTTGATAAATACTCCTCTAGGTACTTCTCACTGTTTCACATGATAATCATTAACTAGGGTGTTTCCCATTCTGGGAGACCCCTTTTTCTTAGTATTGTATTCTCTTTGTATCCCGTTCCACGTATTTGGGCACTACGTTGTAGTTCCCTTGTCGGTTGGTATACCGTTGGTGTATTATTTATCAACTGTGGTCCCGTAGACACTCGTCTCGGGTTTTATTAATCCATTCTTGCCTGTTGCGCGGTTGCGTTGCACTGGTTTTTCTCGACTGCTCAGCATGTCGACCCAGGTTGCTGGAAATTCTATTCTTCTATACACAAGATTCTTCATTCTTCGCTATTAAATGCGGTTAACATTGTTCAGATGGAGACCGTCTGGGATTCCCAGTTTTCGGGATCTACCGCATGACAGGTTCTCCGTACCCTTAAAGGTACTTACTAACAGCCAGATCGGGTATTCCCGAGTAAGAGAGGACTTTCATCTCTCTGGCGTTGTTTCCCAAGTTATATAACAGGGATTGTGGAGGGGGTGGATATAGTAGGTTTCCAGTATTCACTGGTAGTTCCTTACTAGCGTATCTCTCACGCTATCACTCAACCCTTAACCCAAAGTACTTAAATCCTAACTCGGTACTTCCTAAGCTCGGTAATTCAGTCATCAGAGCGATACTTCGCTCTGATACCACTTTTGTAACACCCCAACCACCACCACACTTAACACAATCTGCAGCGGAAACTCAACTCATCACATTACTTATTCAATGGTGTTACACGCCGTTAACCACCCACGTGGCTAACAAGGCTAATACATATACATTTGTATCGGTCTGATGGACTAGATTCCCGAGCAACTACACAATACAATCCTCATTCCATTTCAACATTTATTATATACATACATTCCCACTGTACCGAGTATTTACAAACTAATGCCGATAACAATTTCGGTCTTACTACGCCTACAATCTTACGCCATTTAAATGGCTACCCATGTATAAACATCTACCCCGTCCTACTCTCGAACGGCTTCCAGCTCCTTGTACCTGAAAAGAAAAGGAGAGAAAGGGTGGCCCCCAAGGGGCTCAGCACCTTTGCTGGTATGGTAATCCCGCAGCCCACATGCTACCGGGCCACGCACAACTAATTGTCGTCTTAGCATGCAGTTGATTATATTTAAATCATGCATACAAGCCATAAACATACAACACATAACATTTCGCCTCAATGGGCTCAACCTATAACCAACACATCCACACTTAACCAACCATCAATGATTCCTTAAACCCTAGAGTGGCTCTCCTCTAAACGGAGCTACTTCCTTAACGAACGACATGTACCCATTAATCGGGTTATCCTTAAACGCCTCTTGTCACAAACTGGGATTCATTTCCATGATCCACACATCCATATCCTACAACATAACTCATTCCACACATAACAACATAACAAACCTTTCTTGTTTCGACGTACACATGACAACATCACCATCATCTAAACATCTAACGTATACATACGTAGCATAGCAAGGGAATTTGCATAGCATAACACCAATACATAACACCGTAAATCGGTTCTCACAAGGAACCTTCCACCATAGTTAGTATACATAGTGAGCCTAGAGATTATTACCAATCCCATGTTAAGCTCGTTACCAACCTCGTTACCGTCCGGTTATATAGAACGGTTAACTTATACCCAAGGTGTGTCGGATATAGTAATCCCAAGCACACCGAAATAACATACGTATGCCCCTGTGGCCCGACGTGAGTCAGTAACTAGCTTTGGATAAGCTAAGGGAAGGTAGAAACCAAATTGGAATACCACCTATACATACACCAAGAGAGCCGAACCGGATATATCGACTCCCGTCCATCACACGCGTGGCCGGAACAACCGGACTCCTCACCCCCCATTAGTACATATACACTTAATAATAAGTAGTTAGAGATCCATTATGGAGCCTACCACATCCACACACCATACGGTATCATAACCGAGTTAAGCACACAAGGGAGGTTCACACACTTGCATACAACAACATGTCCAACTAACTCACACATAGCCGTGGTTAGCACGTTCCCAAGGTTTGGGCCGTCAACTCCGAATACCGATCACTCATGTGTTCCTAGTTTGGTTAGCTAAGGTTTAACACATATTTGAGGTTAAATGGTATCGGAGGCCAAATTCGCCACATAAATGAATTACTATAAACTCATTACATGTTTTAATCTTACAAGGTGGCAAACACTCAGAAAACATATTGGCATACAAGCCGGTGTAATCCGGTAGGACACAGGTTGCAAGAAAACCATACCTGTCACCGGAGTCCACTTTACCACGTCCACTTATGTTCCTCGAGCGATTCTCGAACAACTGTTAACATCACATGTGTTTTTATTAACATCGGGGTTTGCTTGATTATTTAATGTCTAATGTTTAACTTTCCCCGTTAACTTAGTTACATAACTTTACATTTTTAACTTGTTTTACTTTTACATTTTGATACAACTTTTCACCCACTTAATTGCCATTTAAACTCACCTAACATGTCCTTAACAACCTTATAACATCATTACCTATCAATCCCCATCATCTCATATCATTTCATAACCTTAAACCACATTTTTGGTCCGACCGGACTTGCCGACCGGACTTGTCCATGTCCGGTCGATTCCAGAACACATTTCCGTCAAAATTTTTCTACTCCGACCGGACTTGTAAGTCCGGTCCTATGTCCGGTCCATTCCAAAAGTTTCTTCCCTTTGTAAATTTAGCCCGACCGGACTTGCCAAGTCCGGTCCTATGTCCGGTCCATTCCCGAAGCCAATTCTCACAGGGTAAACTGGCCCGACCGAACTTGCAAGTCCGGTCGCAAGTCCGGTCTGCCCCAGATCTTTGTTTTCCTTTTTACAATCAACTCCAAACTTCACCCCATATATCCTAGTATACCCTAACCTCATTTGTGCACTTCAACCACACCTTAAGATATCCTTAACACTCACAAAACTCTTTTCTAATTCCTTAAACCTTTACTTATATCTCCACAAAATTTCTAACACTTACAATGTTTTCCCTAGTTTTCAAGTGGTGTTTCATCCTTAATAACCTTTATACCAAAGTGTTTCCTCACCATCATAACATCATCTCCCAAGCATCTTCTCTTACTAACCAAATCTTTTCTTTCACAACTCCTTAAATTCCTTTCTCAAAACCTTACCTAAACATCATTCTCTCCTTATTCATCAACATGACCTAAACCTTAAACAAACTTCTCCAAGACTTTAATATCTCCTAAAAACACTCATTGGATTTCTAGAACTTCCAAGACAATGCCTAAATCCTTATAGCACCTTAGAACACCTCAATGCATGTGTTCTTCCTTAGTGAAGCATGTGTCCATTCCTAACAATTCCTAGTTCACCCAAGTTCATTTAAACACCTAGAACTCCTTATACATTTTACAAATTTCGCCATGGGTTCTCTTAGCACATCATCATTCCAAAACTCATAGTTTTCACCACTAAACATTCAAGAACACCTAGATCCATCAAAACATTATCACTCACAAAACTTCACCAAATTTACACTACATCACAATATAGTGCATAATTAAACTTGCTTGGCACTTAGGCCCTTAAATAACATGGCTCTTAGGCCCTTAAATTGCACAATCCTTAAACACTGAATTTCCCACATAATAATGCCTTTGACCTGCAAATACATACACCAATACATATGTTCTTTTACTATTCTCCTTGAGAACACTTTACTAGGTCATTCACCATTTGCTCTTTAGGTAGTTTTAACAAGCATTATAAGCTTATTTCTCCTAAGGCATTAAACCACATTGAGATAGTTTGCTTACCTCTTTTTCCTCACAAACTTCTTTCTTGTTTCCTTGTAAAACCGGTGGGGTGTTTAGTTGTTTGCCAACTTCTATACAATGTACAAATAATAGAATGAGTATTCAAGCATTATGCTTCATCTCATTATAAACCCTAGTTACATATATTATCTTAAGGTATTAAAATGATTGTTTTACCTTGGAATGGAAAGAGAGCTTGAATATATATCAAGGAGGACTCCTCCTAGCCCTTGGAAGATTCAAATGAAGCTAAAACAAGCAAGGTAAAGACACCATGGTGAGGTGAATTTTCGGCCATATA
The DNA here is from genome assembly GCA_023374045.1 of Limonium bicolor. NCBI lineage: Eukaryota > Viridiplantae > Streptophyta > Magnoliopsida > Caryophyllales > Plumbaginaceae > Limonium > Limonium bicolor. The sequence continues at coordinate 307,234,729 of CM041778.1, forward strand.
CCAAAAGGAGAGGAAATGGAGTTTTCTTTGGTTTTTCCTTACCTTGAAGCAAAGGTGATCAACAAGGCATAAAAATGTTAGCTCAAGCTCCTTCCATGGAAGTTCTCCTTGGCACCAAAATGGTGGTTTTGAGGATTTGAAAGGACAAGGTTGTAGAGCTTGCTCCAACTAAGAGAACGGTAGTCTCGGAATTAAATTCGGAGCATGGAGTCATAAGTTACAAGTGAAGGATGAAGAATGGTATGGTTCTGTTGGAAACCGATGGAGAGAGGAGGAAGAAGGTAGCCACCGTGGGAAATGAAGAGGGAAGAATGAGGAAATGAGTTTGCTTTGTTAGTTTTAGATATTTAAGTAAAGTAAATAGTGTTTACTTTATCAATTTCTATCTTATCAATTTATCAAAGGGATGACTCATTCCCTTATGAGGAAACCGGCCCCAAATAGTAGCAAGGGGTATTTTAGACTTTATTAGTCAATTGTCTCACTTATAACATTATATGTTACAAACTAGTCATAAAAATCACTATTCACCAAAAACAAGGCACATAGAAGTGAAATTTTTGATTTCCCATTGATATAGCCACCCAAATGTGATACTATATAGTACATATGTTAATTAAAGAGTAATGATGGACATTTAGCCATTCAAAACTCATTTACAAGACAATTTTTCAAAAACGTGCTTTAAGACTCCTTAAAGCACATTTTGCGTTTTAACTTGTTTTCAAGCTTGGTTTTCTTTAGTAATTGATTTAATATGTTCATTAACATATAAATAAGGCATAGGTATGACCATCAGGTCTTATACACATTTATCCCAAGCTTAGAGCACATTTTAGCCCATATTGACCTTAAGGTATTTATTTGTGTTTTGTTTGGTTTCATTGTCTACCAAAGTTTCCTAAGGACTTAATTAGCCTTATAAAGTCATAATTAAACATTATCAAGTCTTGGTAGGCTCTTTGGGTCCTATCCAAGTTCACTCCAAGCTTAGAGCATGTTTTTGCTCAAACCGTGTGTCTAGTGTTTTATTGTTTTACCATGGTTTAAATGGTTCATTTATGTTTCTAAGGCACTTTTTAGCCTTTAAATACCATAGTTTAACATTTACACAACATACCAAGGTTTGGGGTATTTCAGACCCAAATGTCATAAAACTTTATAAAATTCATTTAATAACCTTTTAATATACAGTTTTCGGGTATATTCCTCATTTAGCCCCTAAATTTTATTTTAATTAGTAATCAACCCCAAATATTTTTGGCAATGCTTATATTGAAAATAAAACTTGATTTAAACTTAATATAACTTAAATTAAATGGCCTAAAATACATGGCTTTAGTATAAATCTTAACTTATAATATAAGTCACATAATAATGTCATAAAAGACATAAGTAGGTCACAGTTTGTTATATTTTTCCCAAATAATTTATAAATTGTGTTTTAACTGTTTAATTAATTTCCATGACATTATATGTCACATAAACATTAGGTTAATTACCCAAAAATGTTATACAACATTTTAATATATATATATTTGGCCATAGAATCCCTTGTAAGCTCACGGTTTCCATCTTCCACACTCAAATAATTTTATAACTTATACTTTGCCACTTATACTATTTTTCTATGGCATTATAAGTCATTTATAAGCTAAGCAAGCTAGCCAAATACTATACAATATTATAGTACAATTTGAATCATTTAATACCCCTCTAATGTTCTCGGTAACATTTATACATGTAATAAATGACATAGAAACTTTATAATATATTAGATTAGTATACTTACTTGGTTTAGTAGCATATAAATCAACCAAACACACTTCAATTGTTCACGGCTGTGCATATACATATATTCAAATTAGTCTTTGACATTAACCCACATATATACTTAATTAGTATATAATTTAGGTAGTAAATTTACTTACCTTGATAAGTATACCCCTAAGTTTATTTTCCACATCATTAGGCAGATTTTTCCAAGTTAATAGCAACCTTGTGGCACCACATATTGCATGGAAAAGATAGGTATTAGTCACCTTATTACCAAGGGTAATTAAAGGCTAATTTTAGCATAGTTTAACTTGATTATTTACCTTGATAATGTAAGCTCACAAGGGCTGTTTAGAGCCTGTATTTGGAGCATAACAAAGGTGTTAAAAACATCACGTAACTTAGTATACTAACCGGTAGTAACTAGGTGAGCAAATATTGAAGTTTTACCTTGCTACAAGGCCTTAAAAATGGAGTTCCCAGCTCACATGATACAACACTTGGAGAGGTCCATATATGCACCAAATGATTATACAAAGAGAAGCAAAATGAGCTGGGGAAATCAAGGAGAACAACCGTAAATGAAAGGGGGAGGATTCACATGTTTAAAGTATGATTTCACCTTATAAATCACTTAGGTTTAACTTCTTCTTCCTTCTGGTTTTTCCCAGCCGTGAATCCCCTTTGTTTTAGCACCATCTCAGACTGGGGTAATGCATGAAAATAGGTATAGATTAGCTTAATGTAAAGAGGGAGAGAAGAGGAAGAGAATGAACATGTTTATGGCTTAAGGGCTTACCTAGCTCAAGGTGAGTTGTTCTTGGAAGCTAGCTGGTCATCACGTTAATGTAGGAAGAAGAAAGCTTCTGATTTAGGGAGGAGGATGGCTGGAGGATGAGTACGAGAGTTTGAAGATCAATTAGTTTATAAAGTAATTAAAAGGTTACTTTGGTACCTTATTGGATAAGTCTTGGAAGATATTTTGTTAGTTTAGTGAAGAGGGGAGAACCACATGCTGCCGTAAGGGGGTTGCGAAGGTGGAAAGGTGAGCTTAATTAATTTTTAAGTCATGAATGGCATTAAAGTTACTTTATAGCATAGAAACTTGAGTCATATATACCTATGTTCGGACCAGATAATAGGTGGGAAAGAGCTGATAATTAAATGGTAATAATTGGTCAAGGTCAATGGTTGGTAGTTGACCATTGACTAGATTAAGGAAACAATTGTTATTTTAGGTACTATTCACAAATCAATGCAAATATTTTTGATTTCTTTTGAAAACTTTGATTTAGACCTTCTAATGTGATACATTATGTCACATTAGTATAATTAAGGGTAATCAAGACCCTAAAGTCCATCGAAAACCAATTTGGAAAAACATTTCACAAAAATGTGCTTTAAGGAGTTTTAGTGCACATTTTGTGTTAAAGCTTGTATTTGAGCTTGGTTTTATTTGGTAATGGTTTTATTATATTCATTACATGATTATTAAATTTAGAAATCCAATTTGGAATCAAATGGAGGTCATAAGACCTTTAAGGTTTCTTAGAGCATATTTTTGCCCTAAGTGACTTTTAAGCATGTTTATGCTTGTTCTTTATGTTGGAGTGTTATCCAATAGTTTTATTACGTCCATTTATGTGTTAATATGCTTAGGAAATAATTTTAGATCCTAAGGAGTTCATTTGGGCATATATTTGCCCTAAATGGTCAAAGGGTGCAATATTTGCTTTATGTTGACCATTGTTATATTTAAATTGGTTTTAAGGCATGTTTAGGCCTTAATTTAATTGATTAAATGTGTAATCAATGTTTAATTAGTTAGGGGTATTTCACAGGGGCCTCGCATACCTTCATCTCGGCATCATTTGCAAGGAGGTTGGGGTTAGACGCTGACTTCACAGTTACACTCCCGTCTAAGGAGAAGGTTCGATGAATTCACTAATACTGAGGAGCCATCATCAAAATTAAGGGGGAATACTTTCCAGTCACCTTCATTGAGTTTAAAGACTTGGGGTTTGATGTTATCATCGGGTTGAACTGGTTGGAGCAGCACAAGGGTCGTATCCTCTGCTCCGAGCATCTGCTGCTGCTCAGGAGTCCTTCTGGGGTAACAATATCATACCGCCAGAGGCCCAGGGGGCCTTCGACCAAGATCATCTCTGCCATGGTAATGTATAAGGAGTTGAAGAGGAAGGAGGGAGTGTACCTCTGCTATGTCCAGGACATAGCAAGAGACCCCGAGTTCGACCCCAACTTACCGGTAGTGTCGGAATTCCCCGATCTCTTTCCACGGGAACTGCCCGGCATGCCACCCACTCGGGAGGTGGAGTTCACTATTGAGCTGCTACCTGGAACGGGACCAATAGCTAAGGCGCCTTACCGCATGACTCCGGCTGAAATGAATGAATTAAAAGAACAGCTGCGAGACCTGCTTGAAAAGGGGTTCGTGCGACCTAGCGTTTCACCATGGGGAGCGCCAGTTCTCTTCGTGAAGAAGAAGGATGGCAGTCTCTGCCTCTGCATAGACTACAGGGAGTTGAATGCAGTGACTGTGAAGAATAAGTATCCACTACCTCGCATTGATGATCTGTTATATCAGTTGAAGGGAGCATCTGTGTTCTCCAAGATTGATCTCTGATCGAGGTATCATCAGATAGCCATTAAGGAGGGAGATTATCAAAAAGACGGTGTTCCTGATACGATACGGCCACTACGAATTCACTGTGATGCCGTTCGGTTTATCGAACGCATCAGCAAAATTTATGGATCTGATGAACCGCTTGTCCAGGGACCAGTTGGACAAGTTGGTTGTGGTCTTGATCGACGACATCTTGATATATTCAAAGTCAAAAGCTGAGCATGAGAGTCATTTGAGGAGAGTATTGGAGATACTGAGGGAGAACCTGCTTTATGCTAAGCTCTCCAAGTGCGAGTTTTGGCTTGACCAGGTCTCTTTCCTGGGTCATGTCATCTCGGATGCTGGGATCTCTGTGGATCCAGCCAAGGTAGATGCCATACGCACCTGGCCAAGACTGAAGAAAGTTGTTGACATTAGGAGCTTTCTCAGTTTGGCAGGGTACTATCGGAGGTTTGTTAAGAACTTAAGCAAGGTCGCAAAGCCGATGACCAGTCTGATGAAGAAGGATGCACCGTTCGTATGGACGGATGACTGTGAGAGTTCATTCCAGAGTTTGAAGGACTCATTGACCACCACACTAGTTCTGACCATTCTAGATGGTACAGAGGGCTTTGAGGTTTACTGTGATGCATCCGGTAGAGGGTTAGGTTGTGTACTCATGCAGCACGGTAAAGTGGTCGCTTATGCCTCACACCAGCTGAAGAAACATGAGGAGAACTACCCCACACATGATTTAGACTTGAGAGTTGTAGTCTTCGCCCTGAAGATATGGTGCCACTACCTATACGGGGTTAGTGTGACGATCTACACCGATCATAAGAGTTTAAAGTATATGTTCACTTAGAAGGAGTTGAATCTTCGACAGAGAAGATGGTTAGAATTCTTGAAAGACTTCGATATTGACCTCTAGTACAAAGAAGGGAAGGCCAATGTTGTAGCTGACACCCTGAGCCGTCGAGCACACTCACTCCGTTCGCTACTTGCTTCCTCGAGCTTGGTTGATGAGGTGCGAGAAGCTCAAAGGGCTGATGAGTACATGAGGGAAGTCAGACAGAAGCTGACAGAGGGTACCTTTGAGAGTCAGAAATACGACTTCAGACTTCATGATGATGATCTATCAGACTTAAGGGCCGGTTATGCATCCCGCACAGCAGCACAGATCGAAAGACCGTATAATAAGAGAATCACACTGTTCTTCAGTTTCCATCCATCCAGGAGCCTCTAAGATGTATAAAGACATGAAGAGATACTTCTGGTGGCCGGGGATGAAGGCAGATGTTACCGAGTTCGTTTCGAGGTGTCTCACATGCCAGAAGGTAAAATTCGAGCACCGACGACCAAGCGGAATGGTACAGTCGATGCCAATTCCGGAGTGGAAGTTTCATGATATCTTCATGGACTTCGTGGTCGTACTCCCGCCTACCAGGGGAGGTCTAAACATGATATGGGTTGTAGTGGATCGCCTTTCCAAGGTAGCCCGATTCATATTGATGAAGGACACTTGGAAGGTAACTAAGCTTTTAGAGTTATTTGATAAGGAGATGATGAGACACCACGGGGTACCGAAGACCATTGTATTGGACAGAGATACCAGATTCCTTTCGAGGTACTGGAGAGCGACACGGGAAGTGTTGGGTACAGAACTGAAGTTGAGTACCGCATTCCATCCTTAGACAGATGGTCAGACTAAGCATACAATTCAGACACTTGAGGACATGCTAAGAGCATGTGCCTTAGACTTCCAGGGCAGTTGGATCGACAAGTTGCATCTGATCGAATTTTCTTACAACAACAGCTATCATGCTTCGATCAAGATGACACCTTTCCAAGCGTTGTACGGTAGACCATGCCATACACCGCTCCGCTGGGATGAGTCGAGTGAGACAGTCATTATAGGACCAGAATGCTTAGAGCAAGTTCAGGCTGAAGTTCAGCAAATCAGAGAGAATATGAAAGCTGCTCAAGATAGGCAAAAGTCATATGCTGATGTTCGACGACGAGACCTAGAGTTCGCAGTGGGCGACCAGGTGTTTCTGCGAGTCTCACCGATGAAGGGTGTGTTTAGATTTGGGCAGAAGGGCAAATTGAGCCCGAAGTTTGTGGGTCTCTATGAGATTACGGAGCGGGTGGGCCCAATTGCTTACAGGTTGAATTTACCTGCTGAGCTGGGTAAAGTGCATGATGTCTTTCATGTTTCACAGCTGAAGAAGTACATGCACCACCCCTCCCATGTTTTGGAACCTGAGAGATTGACTTTAGAGCCAAATATGAGATCAGTGGAGACTCCTCAGAGAATCTTGGATACTAAGACTAGGGACACTCGCCATAAGTCAGTGCGACTGATGAAGGTTCTCTGGTCTAACTAGGATGTCGAAGAGGCCACGTGGGAGTTAGAGGATAAGATGAGAGCGAAGTACCCTTAGTTATTTACCGACTAGATCATCTGTATAGGGTACGGGGCGTACCCCTTTTTAAGAGGGGTAGAGCTTCCTTGTTTTTGAGTTAGTAAACGAACAATGTTTGTCGTTTGCTTGGTTTTTTGTAAGATATTACACTTTGTGATAATTTTGAGATATGTATAGTACTGACGTATTGTACTTTTGGCAGACCATTTGAGTCTTGAGATGTGTGAATGTGAATATAAGATATGGTCTTAAGAAATTTATGTATTGTAAATGATTAAGTACATATATGAACTTTGGGGACAAAGTTCTTTTAAGGGGGTAGATTGAAATACCCCAAACCTAGATATGGTGCTTAGATGTTAAACTAAGGTATAATAGGGCCAAAAAATGCCTTAGAAACATTAGGAAACAATTTAAACCAAAGGAAACACAAGGGAACACCATAAGAGCAATTTAAGCAAAAACATGCTCTAAGCTTGGCGTAACTTTGGTTAGCACCCAAATATCATTCTTAGACCTTAGTAACATGCTAATGGACATGTTAAACCAATTACCAAAGAAAACCAAGCTCAAAAACAAGTTAAAACACAAATTATGCTTTAAGGACTCTTAAAGCACATTTTTGAAAAATTGTCTTAGAAAGTGGTTTTGAGTGGCTAAATGCCCATGATTACACCTTAATCAACTTGTGTACTACTTAGTATCACATTAGGAAGCCTAAATCAACGGGAAACCAAAAATTTCACAAATTTGTGCACTAATTATAAATAGTGCCCAAATAGTACCTAGTTTAGACTTAAGTCAACTTAGCTTAATTAATTGGTCAACAAAGACCATAAATGTAACACACCTACTCTAATCGGCTCCTAATCGTCTTACTTAACATTGTAATCGCAGCGGTAATCTAAACAGTTGAACTACTGGTGAAATACCCCAAACTAATAAAATATGGATTAAATATTTAATCACATTGATTAAGGCCTAAACATGCCTTAAAAGTCAACTGAGAACAACAGTGGTCAACACAAAGCAAAGTGTTGCACCCTTTGACTGTTTAGGGTAAATAAATACCCAAATGAACTTCTTAGGACCTAAGATTTTGTCCTAAGCTTATTAACACATTACTAAACATGTTACAATTGTTGGACAACACTCAAACACAAAGAACAGGAATTTACATGCTTCAAGGTCAAGTAGGGCAAAAATGTGCTCTAAGAGTACCTTAAAGGTCTAATGACCTCTAAATGATATAAAATTGGATACCATGATCAAATATCATGTAAGGAACACAACAAAACTGTTCTCAAGGAAAACAGAGCTCAGAAACACCCTGCGACTCAAAATGCGCACTAAAATTCCTTAAAGCACGTTTTTCGTCTATGAGCTCTAAGATAATGACTTTTGTCACTGTTAAGACTATAATAAGTTCTTTATAACATTAATGTTACATGATAGACTATATTATAAAGTCTAAATCAAAGTTTAAAAATAAAATAAAAAATTGGCAATTTAGTATGAATAGTACCCAAAAATAACAACTAATTACTTAACTTAACTTAAATCATGGTCAAAGCTCACCTATTGCCTTGACCAAAGGCAGCCGATTTCATACAGCTGTAATACCCATTCAATTATCAATCTTCCATCAATTATGCAGCTAATTAGGTGGGCCATCAAGTTACTATTCAAAAGTAGCAAATAATGTCATTAAAAGACAAAACTCACTTATTTCTCCTCTTGCCTTCTATCCCAGCCGACACCCAGCTCCTTCAACCTCTCTTTGCTTCTCCATTTACGTAAGAACACAGCCAAACTCAGAAGAGAACAGCAATCACCATTGGTAAGCTTATTAAGCTCTTAAATGTTCATTTTCTTCACAATTTCTTCCTCTTTCCATGGAGCAAAGCATCAACCACTTCCATCAATGTTCTTAGGTTGTTATGGAGGTTAAATGGAGGGGTATCTCGGCATTAACAAGGGAAGAAGGTGGAGAAAGCTAATCTTGTCTTAAGGTATAAAAATGTGCTTTAAGCACATATCTTTTGATTCCCTTCAAATTCGGCTGTGAAACTTTGTTTCTAAGCTTATAATCTTCATCTTAACATACTTATCCAGTTGGTACATCAAGAGCTTCGAAGTATAACCAGATCCAAGCCAAAAACACCATTTTAGGCATTTTAAACAAGGTAAAGATTAGCTATCTTCTAATCTGAGTTATACCAGTTTAAAGCTTGGTTTTAGTAGCTCTTTTACACTCTTTAGCCTGTAAAAACAGGCCGTGGAGCATCCTTGCTTGCCTTGGTATTCCAAGGTAAATTACCTTGAAAATTACATTAAACACTTCTTATGGTTAGATCTTGCTTGGAGACTAACCATGCCTTAATTGCTGTGAAAACATGTAAATATGCTGTGGAAACTTTATCCTAAGCAGGCCGTGGCCAAACAAGGCCTTATAGGCAAAACAAGGTATAAATCACTTAAACTTCACTTGGTATATTAATATGTGTTTATACATATGTTACATAATGCCGTGAGTGAACAAGTTTAAAGGTCTTATTTTGACCTTAGGTGATTAAGGAATGGTTTAATAAATTTTATAACTAATTAATTAGCATAATTGTCAAATTTAAGACATTATGTGGAAAATTGGTAATTAATGAAAATATATGGTAAGGGCCGAGAGTTTACAGCATTTTTGGGCATTTATGTGTAATTTATTTTATAAGCCAATGTTTGTAATAAGGCCATGTACTTTAGGCCATTTTATTTATGCATTTATAAGCTTTTAATTAAGTTTAGGTGCTAAATATGCATTACCGCATATTATTGGGGTTATAGTGTAATTAAATTAAATTTGGGGGCTATAAAAGGATATAGCCGAAATTGAGTTTAAAGGAGTTTATATAAAAATTATAAGATTATAAAGTTTTGGGGTTAAATGGTAATTTGAAAGTAGGGTAAACCGTAATTATAAATTAATGGTCAAGGAAATATTAAGGTGGTCAACCTTGACCATATGGTAGGTTTTGACCAAATTAAATAAGTTAGATAACTTATTTAAGGTTTTATAATAAGTTATGTATTTAATTGTAACAACTTTATAACATATGTGGTATATATGTTATTACCGAAAATAAAGGGTGTATAATGGTATTATAAACACCCATGGGCTATTAGGAATTTTAGGAATTTATTGGGTTGATTTTGGAATTAAAATAAACTATATATATAATATATAGTTATTATGTCCTTATGACACTTTGGAGAAATATATGTGGTGGTATAGTAAATACCGAAGTATATGGGTTAATAAGGTAATTATAACCCTTTGGTGAAATTTGGTGATTTTTAGAATTATATAAGAGTATTTATTAAGATATGTATAATATATAGTTTTAATGAGTTATTAAACTATATGTTATAAATTGGGCCAAATTAGAAAATATGGGTCTGTTCGGAATTTACAAATATAACCATAGGTTATACCCTTTTTAAGTTAGAAATGTTATATTAAATGGTATATATAACATGGTATAAATAATGGGGTGATTTGTAAATAAAGGAAACTATGGTTTATGGAAAAGAATAAGGTTTAATATATGTGCCTATGCGGCAATATATAATAGTTTTGTATAAAAACTATAGGTTATAAATTAAAGGGAATAAAAATATCATAATATATGATATTAGTATATGGTATAACATTACATATGTTATGTGGTCAAAATAGAATTTAAATAAATTCAAGGGCTGTACCGAAATATTAAAGGTTGGAAAATGAATTTAGACTAAGGTCTATAATGTTATAAATGTTATAACAATTATATGTTTAGATGGAATTAATAAAAGTAAGATATTCACATTAAGTAATGTGACAAACTATAAAAATAGGATTCATAAACTAAGGAATTTGTTAATTAAACCTTGGGAGTTGTAAATACAACATAAAATGTTACATAATATTAGGATAATAATCTTAATATAAGTTGTATAACATAGTACAACTAAAGGGAATATCATCTAATAAAAGATGATAAAAATGTAACATATAATATAAGAGTTTATAACTCATGGACTTACCTATGTGGTAAATATATACATATACAAGAAAAATGTATATAAGGATGAATATATATTGGTTAGAAACCATGTATTAAAATGGATGGTGGAAAAACAAACCTTAGGAAAATAAATACTAAGGTGAATGTATAATAAATGATTAAGATTATACATGCAATATAGTGACAAGCTATATAATATACAAATGTGTATTAAATTACATGTGGTAACAAACGTTTAAAGTTAAGTATATTAATATACTCGACGTAACCACGCATGAAATATGACGTCGTTCCAAATCCCGAGTTAAACCGAAAACCCGACAAACGTTATCAGTTAGTAACGGGGAATAAACCGGGATGGATTAGTAATGGTACGGGGTACCGTAGTGTGTTGTTAGTATGAGATGCTGATGCATAGTGTGATGCATATTGATAGATTGTTAGAGACGACACGAGGAGCATCGGATCTAGCTGAATCATACTCCACCGTAATACTTTCAGGGTGAACGGTATGTTATTTGTGGCTTGATTGTCTCTGAGGATTTCCTCAGTTCAGACATTGTGTGAAAATCTGTGATAAGATTGAATGTCTGCTTGTGTGAATTAATATGCTTGAGTTGTATTAATGCTGCTTTATATTACTGTACGATAACAGTACCGTTCGTATATATGAACATATTATAAAACGAACTAGCGGCAATGATGCTATCTTATATGTGTATAAGGAACGTAAGTAAAACGTTGTAGCATCAGGATAATAATATATATATTACCTGAGACTTATATACGGAGCATTGGCCTCTTTAACGCCGCTCTCGTATCTAACACTGGATCCCGAGTCGACATACTCAGGATTGGACTAACGACCTTAGTCTGTTGTGTTAGGAAAAATAATAAAACGATGCGATGGTAGATAAGTTTATCAAGAGGATGTGGCTCTTGCTGTGAACTGTGATCCATTAACGATACTAGGATACCGTGTGGTAACCGTAAGTATCAGGATAAATTTCCAACGAACTACAGATTGTTCGTAGGTCGGAGACTCTACCGCTGGAGTGGCTACTGCCGTGGGTGACCCGCCATAAGAGATGGGTAACTTAGAGACACGTCGTTCTAACGAGACGTTGTCATTAGACATGACTGAACAATTACGAACGACTATAACTCGTACATTAGGCGAACATTATTTGGGCTTGCATGCCAAAGACGGAGTTTATACTCGTTATAATTCTCGTTGTTTCGCCTTGTTGTTCATTGGTTGTGCTTTGTGGTTATGTGTGGTATGTTGGTGGATTTGTTTGAACGAGCCATTGTGCTCATATTGTGTGTTGTGAACTGGTTGTGTCGAGTCGCTGTACTCATGTGTGGATTATGGTGGATTGTTTGGTCGGGTGAGTCGCCGAACTCAATTATGAACTATTAAGTGTTTGTTGGAATGGAGTCTCTGTACTCATATAAGCGTTGTAACGCTTTCAGTGGTTTATTACGATGCGATGTGTGAAGCCGGGGGCTTGTTTGTTATTTGAGTTTACTGCAATATATATTGTTGCTTTACAGTTTTAACATTAAACTACTTGCATGAAAATGAATTGCATGCTCTCGACCAAATAACTGGGGGTCCGAGGGGGCATGACAGTCATGTAGTAACATACTCAGCAGGGGCTGATTCCATACCACAAACAACCATTTTTGCAGGTATGCAGCTTCCGGTGTCGGCAAAGAGAGGGACGCGCTGGGTAGTTTAATTACAGTTGTTTTAATATGCACTGTTGCATTTGATACGAACTTAGTAACGTGTATAGGATTGGGATACTTAGAACGCTCACTGTGAATGTATTTTATATTGGTTTGGGAAGGTTAGATCTATCTCTTGTTGTCACTGCGAGAAATTGTTTCGTATTTAAGAGTATATCAGGAAGCACGTTATTACTCGTATGGGCGAGTAAGAACGGTGACACCAGTAGTTCAATTGTTGAGATTACCGCTGCGATTATATTGTTAAGTAAGATGATTAGGAGCCGATTAGAGTAGGGGTGTTACAAAAGTGGTATCAGAGCGGAGTACCGCTCTGATGACAAGAGATAAGGATTTATACAGTGAGCATAGGTTTTGGGAATACGGGAAACGTTGTGAGGATACGTGACCTTGCGGGGTTGATGCAATGCTTAAAGCTTGCACACCATAGCCGTAGAGGCACTTCAATATTAAACGACCGAGACTACGGTATTAGACCGAGTAAAGGTCTAACCCGTCCTCTTGACTTATGTCAGGGAGAGGTCTGGGTAACAGTACTAAGGAAGAACACGGAGCAGCGGAAGGTGGTGAGGTCCAGCAACCCCAAGTAACGCGAAGACTGTATGAACCTCGCACTTGATGGGAGAGCATCCCAAATTTGCAATGGTACCCCACCCGCCGCAGCCCGTACTCGAGTACTATCTAGTGAGACAATGAAATGAGAAACACCACGGAGATAACTCTCCTGATCGGAAAGACCCGATGTGGATGCTAGAGGATTATGTAAATGTAGAAAATAAGACTTTGTTTTGATGTAATGTTTAGGACCGGGGTCCTGGTAATGACGTAATGTCTACCATACGAGGATGAGATAAATAATAGACCGAGTTTGAGGAGAAAATTCCTGTAGGACTAATGGGGCTAGCTTGCTATAAGCAAGGCACCCTGTCTTACATCCAGGAAAGCACCGATGGTGCGCTTGGGGGAAAAGAGGTAGAAACGGTGAGTAATGATTAGTTTGAGATATGTAACGACGGAAGGAATTACCTTTAGAAGTCTCACCCGAAGCGAGTAACTCTAAAACCATGCAACACTGAAGGTTCAAGATGGCCCGACGTGCATGAGGAGAGATCATGAGAACTGTAGAAACAAGAACTCGCTAAGTCGCTATCATGCAACGCCTCGTGAGGAGTAAGACTTACTACCATGGTAAACTTGTGGGAACGAGTGCGGAGTGAGACTGTATTAATTTGAATAAGAACTTTTGACTGAACAGGAACCCGATTAGGGAATAACTGCACTGACACACCGTACCGGTGGCTCAGTCTGCATGGCGCACTTGCCACTGCAAGTGCCACATTAACCAAATATTAAAATTCAACCTGCCTTGCGCACTTGCTACAGCAAGTGCAGACGGTAAACTAACCCTAAAGGACAGTGGTCCAGGCGGTTACCAATAAACACTAAACTTATGTGAGTCCGTAATGCAATAAAGCAGGACACACCCTTCTTAAGGAGGGGTACGAAACCCTTGGGTTGGAGGTCGATAAAACCTCGGGAAGACCTAGCCGGTCTGACCATTAAACCTGAAAATAATACACCATTTAGTAGAATATTAAAAGGGGAGTAAATGAGAATAACAATAATTAGTGCCTACAAGCCTAACCCCAGTGCCGGTATGGACATTAAACGTCAATCATTACCGGTGGGGAGTGACGGGTCTTCAGGACCAGCATAACCATATTTAGAGAGTGCGCGACACTCGTGGTTAAACCACTACCATTGAACATTGCCAGAGGGCAAGAAGTGAGCTATACGAGTCAGGACTTTAAAAAAATAATTAATAGGCAGATGTGAACGTGCAATAAAAGGGGCCGATGTAATGCCCGCACCACACACACCGGAGGTGTTGTTGATCCATTATGCTGCTAGACTCCCGTATGGAGGGCAGTGGATATAAACTAAAAAGTGAAAATTGCCTGATGACGGAAGATACCGTTACCTCAAAGAGGATGGAGGAAATATGAGTTGAATAAGAGTAAGGATACACAATGAAGAGGAATGATTAGCGGAAACCACTAAGTTGTGGGTATCCAATTGTAACCTCAGGAAAAGTATTAGAACCAACTAGGAATAAATTAAATAACAAGACTAACAATCATTAACTATCAGAATAAGTATTGAGTCTGAATATCGTATGGCATAGGCCTACGGAGGGATACCTTAGTACCACCAAAGTGACCCAAAACTAGGGGAACAAGGGTGATGAATCACAAGTACTGATTAATATCAGACTAACGGGACTACCATAAGACAGGGGAAACACGAGGTGTCAACCTTTATCATGGAGTCCGAACACCATAGGGTGTAACCCAATGATTGGGTGGAGTTCGAATGAAAACTCATATCTGAAGGCGTTAACAGCCTAGGAGTGAACGGGAGAGATAATAAGTAGTTACTGATCCCCACTCACAAATACCAGATGACGAGCATGTGGAAACCAGAATTAGGGCGATAAGTCGCAAACACCTATCTTAGAGAAAGTAAAGGAAATACACATTAATAAAGGAAACCATAGAACCTAATATTAGGGCCATTCTGACATTAAAGGTTAAGAATTGGCAGCATAGTTACTCAAACATAAATTACCGAGACTAAGAGTACGATAATCACCGGGTACGAACGCTACGAGTGCACTAAACGAGACATGGGACGACCGCACTCCTAGGAGCTTGTGGGCCTGACAAACTATATTAAGTTAGTTGGGTAAGTAGTAATGTATCAGTATGGTACCCCATGCATGTAAACGAGTAGTGTAAGGACCCAGGAGGTAATCAACTCTGTGTCTAAGTCAGCGAATGGAACCCTGACTAGGTAAACCATGTAATGACGAGAGAGATCTCAGTCAAACTAGCAAGGTTAGGAAAATCAAGGATAGCTTGATAATAAGTGACATAAGGTCGCAACTCCACAGTGGAGGAGTCAGAACATAAGTTTTGGATTTTAGTAAACGAGGAAACTAAGGCCAATTTAATGGTAATGGCAAGTTGAACCCATGAATGAGAAGGGGAATTGTGGTATCTAAGGAAGTTATATTAGAGAAACCTTTGTGATAATAGATGCTACCCAAAAAGGGGGCACAGAGAGAGTTATACCAGCGCTGAGGGCGCTGCGATGATGTCGCATTAAATAATAATAACCACATGCTCAAGCCATAAAACGTTAGTATGTTAGTACCAATTAGGGTTGAACAGAAAATGAATACCAAGCTAAAACCCACAGTCGTATTGTATGTTTACAACAGACGAAGGGCAAAAGCGAGCATTACAAGAGATACTCTAAGCTGGAGATTAGATACTCCATGCAAACCGCAACGGCGGATAACCGTCCAATCGACTGGTACATGGTGCGCAACAAGCGACCATTATAATGTTAACCGAATTATGTTGGTAAGAATCAGAAGGTGGAAATCAGATAAAAACAATGGATTCCCCTAATCGAGAAGAGGGATGAACCATATATGTGGATACTAAAGTACCAACACACGAGGGATACGAGTTCACACTAGCAAAAGCGGACCTACAAGGTACCCAAAGAACGAACTCATTCCAGAGGGAAATAATTGGAGTCATGAGGCGCCAGTTAGATGCGCATATCAGACTCGTCTTGATTTTAGACACACTACTACGAGCACTAGGTGCTAGAGCATAGCTCGACAACCCTTACACCTACGAAGGTTAGTTCGGTAGGGTGGCATGAACTCTGGGAATATACCATGAGCATGTATAGATTCAGGAGACTGAATAGAATAGTTAAATAATAGCGTGTGACTAACGATACCACGCAGCCGAATAAATTACTCCATTCCCATAATTATGGAAGACCGTGTAGAAAACACCGTCACATGGAGTAAACCGACATGAACCTGGGTAAACTAACCATATAGTAGTTGGGCAGACTGCTTGTGGAGCGAGTGGGCCCATATTGCTTAGGTTTGACGTACCTAGCGGGTTTGGGGAAACAAATGATATGTTTACACCTCCCGATCAAACCGTATATGAATATACACACACCTAACCGAGACAGGCGGTATAGCCTGAGGGGCTAAAGCCCGACCCTATAAAAAAAGGGGTAACGAAATATGTAGCACATTAGTGCACGAATAATTCCACTGGAATGGAACATCTTGAACTCATTCGATTACGTGGGCGTAATCATTTTAAGGGGGGTAGAGCGATTTTGCACGCTTAAAATATACCGTACGTAGGAGTACGTAGCGCATGGTACACATGCTGCAAACTATTATTGTACGTAGAGTACAAGTGTCATGACTGTGTTATATTACTTGAGGTAATATTGTGATGTATTATGTGTATGAATATATATATATATTTTAGTTCGCATTGTCGTGACGAATAGGAAAGGGGGAACAGATAGAGTGTTCTTATTCTATTTCCGATTATTTATGCAAACGTTACGAACATTAAACACATAAACGCCTAACTTGTTAGCTCCGGTTGAGAGTTCAAGTAGGTCTATCTGGTAGCTTCGGTGGGAGATGACAAATAGAAGGAGTAGAAAGCTCCATACTATATGATTTGTGACTCGGTATGAAACCGATTATTGGAATGCGATGAGTGAGTCGGCATGAGACCGATGATAACCTAGTGGAGGTAAAACCTCTAGGAATTGTATGAATAATTATAAGTCGAGTGAACTTGGTACATGGTTAGGATACATGATCCTATATGCCGGTGATTAGATTAATTACACTAGTTGACTTGTGTATCTATAGACACAAGGTGGCAAATATCAAGAGGAAACAAGATTAGAAGTGAATAAACAATTGATGTTGAAATTGACGTGGGAAGTTGAACTTGATCCTGGTCCGATCAAGGGAAACCGAACACAAATTGAGGTGAGAGATAGTTCAACACTGACGCTGACCACGTCGGGGTTGAATGATTCTCGAAACTTCCTACAAGTGGACACAGATATGAATAGAAATTGGAATTTAGGGCGTCACTCGAAGAGCCGTGGACCGTGGAGTCCTTCGTCATTAGACCGGTGTGTCTGCAAGTGACATCACCCAGAGAGCCGTGGACCGCAGAGCCCTTTGTCATTAGACCGGTGTGTCTGTGGGTGACTAAGGAAATAAGGTGATACTGTCCGAGGAGCCGTGGACCACAGTGTCCTTCGTTATTAAACCGGTGTGTCCGCGGGTAGTAGACGTTGGTTGGGTTGGGGATCGTCAAGTCTTGGTCTTTAAGACTGCTTCCCTATGATTTGTCAACGTTAACTATATGTGTAACACCCCAACTCAATCCAAATGTGGTCTCGCAACTTAACAGTATTTATATAAACATGTCACAGCGGAAT